>JAMKCH010072758.1:0-150484 GCA_023653785.1 Ophioderma brevispina | reverse complement strand
ATGATGCACATTCATTAAAATTTTAACATGGAATTAATGCACCACTAATGCCCCACCCAGTTATTTGTGGTCTTCTTGAAGGTCTTCTTCAAACTTAATTCATTGGGGTGTCATTTTGGAAGGGGGGTTTCCAAATATTAGAATGGCCAGAGCCCCCCCCCAACTAATTTTAGAATTGTCTGAGGCTATTTCCGGAATTCCATTAAATATTTTGATGCTAAATTGAGTCGTATAATCTTCAATTGAAAAACCTGTTTTAGATCACCCCCTATTTTGTATGTGGAAGGTAAAGAAAAACCACTTTTTATTTTGTTAGGTGAAAGTTGTTAACCCTGAACCAATATGCAAAAGAAAATTTTCCTACATCCAAAAATATGCCAACACTTACAAATGCTGGTCGATAAACACAGTTGCAAAAGTGACATAATTGATTTTAATGCAATTTTACAGAGATTGTGTTACAATTTGTCCCTATGTACCTGTTTGCATTTTGGTGGTCCATCTTGGCCATAGGCCTTTGGGATTTTCCTTTTTGTCAGAGTATGAACATCAGTTAATTTTGAAAATAAACGTAACAGTGGATAATTTTCTTAAACAAAGCACATACACACACCTCCTACGCGGGGAAACGATTTGTTTTAGCCTAACACAATGTGTAAAGTTAAACTGAACAACCAGCTACTGTGGTAGGTAGTGGCATGATTGCATGCTGTCACGCAATACTCCCACATAAAACAAAGGTTACTGGTAGTAGTTATAAGTGGCCCATTTTAATACTTAGACTCAGCATGTAATAGCAATCATGTATACAAGGGCGTGTCAAAGTTCAGTTAGATATCCACAAAGTACAGAGAGGCATGTGCCTAGTTTGTTTACCAGTACTCAAATGATTCCACTAAAATCCATTTCAATGTTCACAACTTCCTCTCGGGGGGGGAGGGTGCATACATTGGAGGTAGTAGGGGTATGTGCGGCCTATCCATAGTATTAAAGCAGAACCTGCAACACCGGTGATCGATTTCACATGCATATGTATGCCCCGTGTGGTCAATCGGTGGTGATTTTAAAAGCAGCAGCCACAAACCTGGGTGTGATCGAAGCTGATTCAATTAAAGGAGAAACCTTGCATAAAATTATTATACAATATACGCATAAAATAATTATTAAAACACATCTTGAGTAGTTTTTGGATAAACGGATTCATACTAAGCATTAAAATAAATTAAAAACATTTGTCTGAACATTGCGGCTATTTGAATTTCGCGCTAGTGTATATGGGAATGTATACGTGTTATGCGATAACGGACGGCAACCAATAGGTCATACACCTTCACATGTGATGCGTATAATGTGTATTTCCTATGCCGTGTATGACTCAAACGTGCCGGCCAGTATCGCATAACCGTTATACACTAGGCGATTTTTTACAATAGCACCTGTCAGACTAGGTGGTGTAATTATGGTTATGACTAATATATTCTGTTTTTCGATGAAACCACTCGATTATGTAGTTAATAATTAATTTACCATAGTATAGGGTATAATGATTTGTTTTATACGGGTTTCCTTTAATGAGTCATTAATTGCCAATATACATGCATATATATGAGAGCGTGACAAATCCGACCAATGAACTGGATCTGCTCAGGGTTGCTCTAAGTTCGTACGTGAACAATTCTCAAGGGAGCAATATCGCCGATAGTCATGCCATAAGTCGTTATGAAGGAGGTGATAACTGTGGAATGTCGATGTGGACCAATTAAAATGCACGTATGGGGTCTTTTTTGGCCTCGAGAGAAATGCCAGTTAGAACAGAATATGTATGCACTCACGTTCCTGATACATGTGGCAATATGTGTTATCAGCTAATGTTCCTTGATGCACAATTTAAGTACTTACAACGTCGGATTCGGATTTTAACTATCTGCAAAAGCGTACAGTGATGCGGTACCAGTCGAAGCATAAAGGGTAGATAGCAGCTGTTATACACTAATTAACTACAGCAAAACATTATAGTGCAAAACCAATTCAAAGAATTGCGGTAGGTCCGTTGTTACGCAAGTTCCAATTTCTTGTGGCAATATGTGACATAAAAAGTCCGGGGAAATAACACCACGGAAGTCAAGTGATGCCACCAAAACAAAGTACCGGTAATAGAGGCTATGCATAATGTATCGTGTAAAAAGGATCCAGCTTTTTTTGGTCATATGTCTCAAATATTGTAGAATTGCAAAACAAAATACAAAACATAAAAACAACAGAGTAGCAAAAAAGAAAAAACATCTCATGTTGTATGTCCGGGGGTTTTGTAAATATGCATGATAAGTTAGCATATGTTTTAGATTTTTGCAACATGAATGCGACACGTATGTTTCCGAGCTGTGATATTTGTTTTGAATTTAACTATGTTGTGAATAAACTGGGCTGATCGAAGAATTGTTTAATCATAAAATATCTCAATTTGTAGGCCTATTGCACAAAATTCAAGTGAAATTCATTAGTAGATGTTTGAATATTATTTTTTCGGAGGGTGTGGGGGGGGGAACGAGGAAAGTGAAATGGGTGTGGGAAGGGCAAAAGTGATTTTTTTAGGGGAAAAAAACAGACACAACTTGAGATGTGTAACTAATGTGGTTCCAAATAGCCGAGCTTTCCCAAAATTTGGTGATTTCAGCTCAAAATTGGCTATTTTTCCTTAAAAAATCCACCATTTTCCTTCTGACGGGGATGGGTGGGGGGGGGGGGGGAGGGGGGGGGGGGGGGAGGGTCCAAACTGAGGAGGAAAGAAAAAACATTTGGGGAAATTGGAAGGGATTGCAAAATTTTCACCAAATGCTGCACAATTTGGTAATAATTCATGTTGAATTTCTAATCTGACAATAGTCTTTCCTCTTTCAAATAACTAATGTTGAAATTTGCGCAAAGCGCAGGAAATACAAGCATTTACCCTGATGGGATGACCCAGTATGAAATATGATGATGGGGTAAGGCTGGCGCTTTCAAACTAGGGGCATTTGGTGATAGAGAATGATGCAAATCGGGGTTCGTGCGTGATAGCAGACAATTGCCCATAATAAAAAAGGTCTTTGAGTGAAAAATGAGCAACATTTTAATCGAGGTGTGGGGGTGAAAGAGTTAAAAAAATACAGGGCCATTGCTCTAAATTACAGGGATTAAAATCCAAGATTGTACTCTAGGGCCAACCCATTTTAGATTTAAAATAAAATTTATAGATTTAGAAAATAATTCAAATCTCTCAGATTTCATTTACATCTAAAACATGCGGTTGGTCACTACCACAATTCTTTTGGGATTGGTATTTTAAATCCCCGTTAACTCATGCGTCACTTTTGAAATGGAGACTCCCCGGCACAATTCAACCCTTGCGACATGTTGAGGGAGTAACGAGCCCTTAACACTTAAATGCATAAGGAGGGGGTTTCCTAGGGACCCATTTTTTGTTTTTCGGCCGGCGTTTTTTACGCTGCCAACTACATTTGGTTTATATTTTTTGTATTTGTCGAACTTTAAGTGGCGCTGCATGGTGCAAAAAATCAAATCCATCGCGTCGTTTGGCGTAATTAGCATGGGTCCTAGGAGCCCCCTTATGCACTAACGGACGTGCCCATGAACAAAATTAAAATCTTATGAGCTACTGTGAGTCTGCTTTTCATCATGCATACACTCTTCCGAACCAATAACTAATCAAAAATTCTTGGAAAGTTCGTAGGCCATTGGTGTCATAATATTATTATATAACTAGTAATAGCGTTACTTTAGGAACCTATGGTAAATTATCCAAGTAAACCCTAAAAACTATAAAATGGCACAAGAACATTCCTATTGTGCTTATATGTTAAATATAGTTCATCCTTCACCAATTATAAGCAATCAGCAAAAGTCTAGGTGAATCCGTTGCCGTAGAAATTCAGAAACAATTAGTGTCCTTTTTCGCACATTTGCGCAAATTAAAATCGCAATGTTTTTGCCCCGAATTTTCTTACTGGACATTTTTTTCATTTTTTATTTCTTAATTGTTGATGTCTTGGAATCTTCTACACGTGTTGGATTTCATCTAAAATTCCTTTGGAAGTGGTTAAAAGAAATGGGTCCCTAGGAGCCCCCCCCTTATTCACTAACGTAATGCAAAACCCTTATGCAGTTAAGTTTAAAGACAGCACCCGGGCATGCGTTGGTGTGGGGGGGGGAGGGGGGATGACGGTCCGGAGGAACTTCAGCGCGTGAAGGGTAAATTTCATCCCGATCAGAGGTACCCTCCAAAACCAGCTGATTTCGCACGATTTTTCAGTTTTCACCCAAAATGTCCCGATTTT
The DNA here is from genome assembly GCA_023653785.1 of Ophioderma brevispina. Taxonomy (NCBI): domain Eukaryota; kingdom Metazoa; phylum Echinodermata; class Ophiuroidea; order Amphilepidida; family Ophiodermatidae; genus Ophioderma; species Ophioderma brevispina. The sequence goes on along the minus strand of JAMKCH010072758.1, from coordinate 146,150 downwards.
ACTCTGCTTTGTTTTTTCCAAAAGAAGAGTACTCCTCTCCCAGTTACCCCGATTGGCTACCATCACTACTGGTCCACTTCTCCGACCCCAGCTACCCACTTGAAGGGGTCTTTCAGAGTGCAATCTAAATTCAGGGACTTACTTAAAATAGCTCTTAAGATTAAAATCTATTTGACTTCAATTCAATCATATTATATTTGAATTCAAAGCTAAGGCCTCAAATGATTACGAGTTTCCTGTTTAAGGTATGAAAAATATGACGAGGGAAACATTTAATTATTAATTATTAAATTATTCGAAGCCAAAGGGTGGCATGTGCAATATATGGACAATATTTCGCCATTTTGACGGTATAAACTAAAGGTATATTTGTTTAACACTTTATTTACACTGTTCTCATCTCTGCTAGCAGTGCTGGAGGGGCTGCCAGAGCTAGGTAAAAACTAGATTTAATTATTTTTTTTAATAGAGATAATTATTTTTCAATGCCATGATTTTGGCAAATAGTATCGGTTTTCTCTGAACAGTTACTATAATAAAAAGGCCATGCGGTCATGAATTGGGATACAATGTAGGTTGGGATGTTTTGGCAGTAAAATTTGTCCTGGTTCTGAATGGTAAACATACTTGTTCTTATCCAATACCTGTGAGTAAGCATAATTTTAAAGCCCAGAGGGTTAACTTATCTGACATTAAAACTGATGTTCTGTGTCACATGGCCCTATATCAACAACAAGGGTGGTGGTAGGAATAGCAAGGATACTGCCTTTTAGGATGTTTTGAAACATCTAGACTAGGAAACACAGATTTTTTTTTGTCACAAAAAGCAGAAAAGTACAATGAGGAACTTGCGATCAACAATACTATTAATTACATGCCCAAAGGATTGCACAGCTTGTTGGTGGGAAATCCACCACCCCCCCAAAAAAAACCCAATCCTAACAAAGAATTTGAAACTAACCACCAAATAAAAACAAACACAAAAAAATGAATTATTCAGGAAACAAAAGCAATGACCATTCTGTTTCAAAATATTTCAGCGGTTTCTCCGACTTTGGCTGGCCTTATCAACAACATGTGTTGTAGACAGACAGCCCTAGTATCTAGAAACGCTGAATTAGCTGCTACCTGGGTGAGCATTGGGCATTCTAAAACAATCATCCACGTGTACCTCCCCCAGGAAAAAGGAAAAAAAAGTCTCTATACCTCAAAACATTCCAACCCACATTCGACCAAATTTTCTAAAAAAGCCGCATCCAAATTGGGTGCTTTTGAGCAAAAAAAGTGTCAAAATGCACCCATGGCATTGTGTGCATGGTCTCAGCTGAAAAGCCCCCCTATCTATTCACCAAAATTCAGAAAGGTCCAAAAAGGCAGCAGACATTAACTTTAAAAAAAAAAAATCAAAACCCCATATCTGTCCAAATTTTCACGACAAGCACCCAAAATTTGTGTTGCCTTTTGAGCAATCAATTTGAAAAATGCAGCATTTGGTTTCATTTTGGGTACATTGGTTCTCTGCTGGAAAAAAACCACCAAAAATTCTGAAAAAGTGCCACAAAAGGCAAATTTGCATCTCAAGGACTTGAGCAGTCTCAGTCACACGGGACTGTTGTCAAATTTATTTTCCGTCCACAGTAAACGCTAACTAGTATGGCAATAAAATGACCAATATTTTAATTACAAAGTGACAACAACAACAAAGCGTTGGTTTATGAAAAACATTTGTGTATAGTTCAACGATTTTGCAGGGGAAAACATAGTGGGAGTAGGCGAATTTTGCATCTCACACACACTTTTTCTGTTCGTATGGTCTAATTTTTATATCAGAACATCATATATTTCAAAGAAGAAATGATATTTATTATGTATGGTACTTAACAAGCCTGGATCAGTTCAAAGAGAGTTATTAAAACGAAAGTTGAAAACTGAACGGGAAAGATCTCTATGCAGACAGTTCGACTATTCTCTTTTTTGCCAAGACAAGCGGGTAGGAATAGAATACGAACTTCCACTGACATCACAAGCGTGCGATAAAGACCATCAATCTCTGATACACGAAAACTGTGTGAGTTTCTACAGTTATGTGTTGTATTAGGTGCGACGTTGCTGGGAAGTAACAGCACGCAGGGGGTAGCGGGAACTTTCAAAACAAGGGGTTCCCAAAGCCCCGGAACCCCCCTTAATTGAAAAACTGGGGGGCTTTTTCAAAAAAACCAGGGGTTTTTTTTTGAAAATACAGTGATTTTTTCTCCGAATCCACAATGTGGAATGGAGGGAGATCTTTTGCTTATGCGTCGTAACCTTTTGAATCAAAGTGTTTTAAAAATAACTTAATGACACGTTTTGAAGGTTTGTAACCTTTATACTATACTTTTTTAAAAAATGTCATCAAACATTATTCTCATGATTTCATGTGTCCACGCTTCTTCTTTACCCCTTTCCATCATGCCTTTGAATGGCAGCAGGTGCGGTATACTAAAGTAATGAAGACACAAAGATAGGCTCCCAGGCATGCTACTCAGAAATGGTGGTGCAAAATTGAGGGTAATTGCGCTCCGGGTACCCGGAACTATTTTTCGAGCGGGTTTCCCGGGACTCGAAATTTTGTTATGTTTCCAAAAAACTAGAAAAAGATGAGAGTGAGCACCCCGGAAGCGGCACATGTTGACATACCAGTATGAACTAATTGGATTTACTACGTTCAAACGGTGTGTTGGCCGAATTAATTTCAGAAAATCGCCAAACTTACCGCAAAAATTTCGGAAATTATTCCATTATGAAATCAATGTTTATTTTGCACTATCAAATTCAATAAGAATTGAATTTGTGTTTAAAAATGTGCTAAATAAAACTAAATTTTGTAGCGGAACACCACGGTTCCCCAGGCGCCTCGGGTGTGAATGTACTAAAATGATGCGGATCTCATTCATAAACTGCCCGCCGTACACCGGTTTAAGCCAATCAAAAAAAATCATCGTCAATACAATTTCCATAAAAACTACAGTAACCAATCGGCAAATGTAATGACTCAGTCTGAAAAGACATTAACGTGCGCAGAATGCTCAGATAATGGCGGGTCGGTAACCGAGGAACTCGTTTTCTGCGCATCTGTACAAACCTATGGAAAAAATTTTCTATACACTGCAATGGCGCGTGTTTGTTTTGATTATTTTTTGTGCAACTTCCCTAATAATTTCTCGCTTTTCACCCTTCCAAAATCAAAAACGCGTTAGATTTTTCGTATGCGAATGTGTTTTCCTGTATCAGTACATGATTCAGATAAATTTTTCAAACCGAAAACTATGTTTCGTAGCGATGTGTGTGAAGGTATAATCAACAAACAGACATTTTACAGCTGCAGTTTACAGCATTACACTAGTTCTAAATTGCAATTTACACGTTGGGATCTGGATTCCGAAATTGTCTATATCATGTTTCTCTTATATAGTAAATAGTCAAGATTTCAAGAGTCTTGTTGCCCAAGAATGTATTTCAATGATATATTACGATTGGGTGACCAATTAAATTAAAAATAATCAGCATTGAAGATGTGCGATTCCATTGCCTGATCAACTTTTGAGTTGTCCGCTTTTTATTATGTGAAGTGCAATCTGAAGAGACGTGTATTGTGCCTTCCTGTAGTGTGTATGTTCCGACATGTTTCCAAAAAACACTCGCGGCATTGAGAGGTAAATGCCATAGTTTTTGCTTATCATAAAAATAATTAAAAATACCCAGGCTTAATGGTGAGATTTTTAATCCATAATTTACGGTTATATGAGTGGACTTGGGATGGATGGCAAAGAATGGTATTATAAAATACGATGAATTTATGTTTGAAGTATCACAGAAGGAAACAACGTGGAATCTTTGCAATGTGTCTAATAGGACCATAGGCCAAAAACGTCCGTAAGATTACACGTTCGCAGTTCGAGTTTGTATAACTAAAAAGAGAAAGGTCGGATCATTCATTTACTTAAAATTTTAATTTTTGCGCGATTTAAAAAATTGCGGCGATGCGCGCAAAAACGCAATATTAGCGCGAACCCTGAAGACAAATATTTTGTAAAAAAACCAATCTGACAGATCAGGGATGAAGAATAACAAAAATTCAAGTGAAAATCGGAAAGAAATTTGGTAAAAAAATTACGTTTTTATGGGAAATGTGAAATAATTTTGTAGTCGTGGCAAATAATTTAAATATTTACGCGAGGGTTGACGATTTCGAAGCGGGCGGTGTAAACAGGAAACTCAGAAATGAATTGTGAATGGCCTAAGGGGATTTAATGTCATTGGCGCAATAAAAGATTAATTTTAAATCCTAACATTTGATTAACTTTTAAATCCTGAAATTAGAGTGTGCGAACTGCATTGGCTGGGCGACCATGGCAGGAATGTTCACCCGAATTCAAGACATGTTGGGACAAAACTTGACTTACTCATTTGAGGCATAGTGAAAGATAGCCTGAAATGGTGGCAGCGAAGAGAGGCAAATAAAAGAGAGGCTTGGAGACAAATATTGTAATGTCGCTGAATGAAGATTTGAGTCATGTGAATAGTGATCAAACCATTTAGTGAACGCTCCCATTCAAATCAGATTAGCGGGTGCCCGCGCTTTGCGCGGGCAACGTAGGTAAACTCATTTTCAGGCTCTTTTTCAGTTCCAGTGACCCCCATTTTGGAACCATTTCAGTTCCAGAGACCCTAGGTTCATTGTCCAATGCATCTTCTGCCCAGCCAAATTTTCTTTGGAAAACCTCAAAAAGTAGCTGAAATTGAGGGATTGGGATTCACAGCTTATTCTGAAATTTTAGGAAAACCTAGTTCCAGAGACCCCATTTTTGAGCCTCAAATCAGCCTGGAGCCTCATTTTTGAAATCAAGGGCACATAACCCAGAGTAAGTTGAGAACCACCCCTCTCCGCAAGTATATGATTGTTGTTCTGAAAAATATTCAAGTCTAAATGTTTAGATATATGGACAATCAGTTACAAATCATTGACCATGCATGATTTGAAACTGGGACCCTGGAATTTTGTTCTCCATTTTGGCAAAAAGCTTCTGAACATGTGAAAATCTCTAATAGAATTTATCGGTTGGTTACATGTTAAAAATTTCAAAACTATGTGAATTCCACCCAGTGTTGAAACTCTTGTCAAAAATATTGCCATATATGAAAAGAAAAAAATAATAATTGATCATAATAATTGTCCATGAATTAAACTGTAGCCGACTTTAATTGCACAATCACTTCTTTGCAGTTCAGCCATTGTGGAGCCATCCTCCTTTCAGAATACAACATTTTCCCATTACATTCACAATCTATTAACTTAGTATTAACATGCATGCACGCATACACACCCTTCAGACTCTAAAAGTAAAAGTAAAATCATGTTACTCAATCTCCCTTGTACCAAATCACTTCATAAATATAAGTGTGAAGCAGAGCAAAGTGCATCAGATTCCAGAAAGCAAATTTCCATATTTCCTCCTTTCACACATCGCCGTTAAGTCTCTCAGGTTTCTCAACATAATAACTGCACGCACTATTCACTTGTTCTCAAGAGTCGCCACTTCTGTAAGAGCTAAGAAAACCCATTTTCAGTAAAACACACTAATTGACACCTCTGGGTGAGAACAATTGGTTCAAATTTCAAAAGGCTAAATTTGCATGAGATTTGGAGTAATCAAATTTACGGTCACACAGATATATCTTGGAGAGTGTCTTTGGGCCAAATTTCGGCCAAACTGGACATCTCTTTTGCTCTTATTACACCGTAACCTTACATCACAAAACACAAGTGTCCTAGTTTTTCCTGCACTCATCTGATATTAAATTTATTTGTTACTCCATGGGGATATGGGCCTTGAGAAATAGTGATCTTATTTGGAAAACTTCTGTTGCGCTATCAAGTTTGTTGAGAAAAAAATGTTTTTTTAGTTACCCCTTTCAACCCTGGTAGATTCTGGATAGGTTTAAAGCAATAATGGGTGATTTCAGGAAAAATTTAATGTAGAAAAACATCACAAACAAACCTTTGGCAGATTTTGCTCTGAAATAGAGCTTTATGCATTAAAAGTTTCACCAACTTCAATTTTAAGTCCTAAGAGGACAAGAAAAAATGCTAAAATGATCAATGAAAAATCATTTTTTTAGGATTAATCGGGATTGGGGTGACTTGCCATTTTGTCTAACACTTGGTCTAATAGCATTGTGTCTAATAACCATTTAGTCTAATAGCCATGTAGTCTACTAATATTCATCTGGTCTAAAGCTAGTATCATCTATAATCAAGGTGGTCTAATGCCAATTGGTCTGATTCCCACATTTTCTTTAGTCCATTTGGTATAATATATATCTGGTCTAATATCTACTTGGGCTAATACCCATTTGGTCTAATATCCATCTGGTCTAATATTAGTCTGATCTAATACTCATCTGGTCTAATATCCATCTTGTCTATTACCCATTTGGTGTAATACCTATTTGGTCTAATACCCATTCCATCTGGTCTAATATCCATCCAGTCTAATACTTATCTGGTCTAATATCCATCTTGTCTATTACCCATTTGGTATAATACCTATTTGGTCTAATACCCATTTGGTCTAATAACACCAAAAACAAATAAAATGTCCCATTCTCGACAAAAGGAAGAAGCAAATCATAATAATTATTAAGAATATATTGGCATACTGATACATGCATTTTATATATATATATGTTTTAAAGAGCCATGGACCAATCGCTAATAGTCTCGTCCCCAGAACCCCATATTTTAACAAAGTGGTCAAAATGTTGGTATCTGAAGCAAGCTACTATTTTTTTTATTTACCCTGTGAAATCTTAGGGCTATATTATGCTTGGTTTGGATGTTATGATTGAAAATGTGCCCATTTTGGTTGAATATTATTTTATGTGGGCTTTGAATAACACCACGATGGAGATGCTTGCAGTTGCACAGAGGAAGATGGAGCGCATCATGCTTGGCATCAGACTTCAAGATAAAAAGAGAAATTGCTGGATCCGATCACAGACAGGAGTTACTGATATTATCGACTGCATTAGGAGTGCCAAACATAGATGGGCAGGCCATGTTGCTAGACTGCAGGATAACAGGTGGACCATCAGAGTGACAGAGTGGACCCCCAGAGAATGGACCAGAAAGCCAGGACGTCCAAAAACCGGATGGAGAGACGAAATGACAAAACAACTTGGTCCAATTTGGACAAGAATGGCTAAAGATAGAGATTTGTGGAAACATTCTAGGGAGGGGTTCCTCCATCGTGAGTGATTTAAGCCCTGGATATGGATATGGATCCTATGGGAATTACAGAATCACAATTTTAGCTCTCACATCAAAACAGATTGAAATATCGGCGCGAAACTTTACTGATGGGGTTTAAGGTGAAGGCCATTCTATCGAGATGAAAACTTTATATATTTAAAATCAGGTCACCCCCATTAAAATATTATAAATTAATGTTCAAGATAAATCATTTTGGTTTTACCATCCAAATAGATATCAGACCAAATGGGTATTAGACCAAATGAATATTAGACCAGGTGGATATTAGACCAGATGGATATTAGACCAGATGGATATTAGACAAGATGGATCATATTAGACCAAATGGGTATTAGACCAGATGGATATTACAACAAATGGTGTTTGTGGTTATCAGACTAAATGGTAGAAGATCCCACAAACCATTGGTAGTTAGGTAATTTTTTTTGCATGATCATGGAATGTCTTTTGGTTCCTAAACTTTTTGAATACTTTTTATTCCTAAGTTCTGACATGTTTGTACAGTACAATATAGGCACACTGCAATGCATTATGGGATTAGTTCAAAACATCCTCTGGTCTTCAGCCTTATATCTTTGTACAGTGGTCATGCCTGGAACTTGACCACTTGCAAAATAATACTTAATTCCAAATGTTTTATAAAAGTGTTCAAAATACATCGCAAAGTGTAAAGAAAATGAAAAACACGCTGCTGCGGAAATCGGTCTATATTAGATTTGTGAAATCATCAAGTGTGGCGAAGCAAAATTCGTCCACTGACCCTGCTTTCATTTCCTATGAATATGGACATATTTGTGTGTCCAATACCATATTAATTAGTCCTGTCTCGTCTAATTATGGCAACAAATTGTGATGGCAGCAGTATGTATTTCACGTCTAGCTTGATTTCAAAATTTTTCCATTCACTTCATTTCCGTAAGCCTGTTTACCTAACCTTTCAACCCTGGTAGATTGTTTATAGGTTATAACATAATTTTGAAAGCTTTTTTTTTAAATTGGATATTTTTATATCAATATATTTTGAGAAAGAAAAGGTAAAAATTTAATTTTCACACAGGAGGTAGGCATATGCTTTGAAGGTAGCAGAATGTTGACATTTTTAATGAAGCTAGTCAATTTCCCCTGTGTGACCTTTGACCTGTGTGACCTTTGACATTAGATTTGTTCTGTGCTCAGGACAGTGGTCCTTTTGACCAAATTTGGTTGTCATAGGGCATTTCTATGCAAATTGACCTCTAGATGACCTTTGACCTTTTTGGTCACTCTGAAACCCTGCTAACAAACCTCAGACTGTCCTCCCCTACATTCATGTCAAGTATCAGCCTTATGTATCAAAGCAAAAAAAAACGAATAGTCGGACAGCCAGACTCAGATTTTGTTTTGTAGTAGTATACATAAATAGCTTTCTTGTTTAAAATTTCCAGATTGAAATATACAAAAATATTCCTAAAAATACCCATTGAAATGGGTCATATTTACAGTTCAGTTCTAATGGGTTTTCTTGATCAATTTATTACTTTTCCTGATCTCATATGGGGACTGGGGGGGGGGCTTTTGAGGGGGGATGGCTTGACATAAGCAGATGCATAACCAGTGGGGATGAGGAGCCTTCCTCTCAAAATTCTTGCCAATTAATTTTCCCACTAGCATTAAAAGAGAACTTCTAGTGAATTAGAGTCAAGCAGGGCCACAGAATGGAGCGTTGGGGTGGGTTTTGGTTTACCATTGTATACAAGTACTAAAATAAAATTAAAAATGAACCAATTTTGAAACATCGTGCTTTGATGAAAAAAAGACAGGAAATAGTTCCCAGTTCATCTTAAGATTAAATTGACTCTTGTTTACTAGGTTGCACTAATCATCCCCCATTTTCAGAACCGCTCTGCAGAGCCTTCAAATTGATTTAGGTATCATTTAAGTCAAAGTCACCCAGCAGGTGTCATATAAATCATTCCCATCATACAATATAAAAAAATCCAGGCATATTGCCAAGCATCCGCAGCACGCCACACATCAGGATGTGCACACATCGCCCGGTAAGTTGACAATTCTTTGATGCGATTCAACAGTACCGATTACCTATTGTATCTGAACAATGCGTGTATTGCTGCCTATTATTTCAAGACACCAGCTGCAAAGCCGGAACTCTTGAGGTGAGAAATAGGTCAATTAAATGTGTCACACAATTCACGTTAGGATAAATTTACTGTGAGGTAAGGTTGTGAGGTTACCAAAAGACAAATACCAATATTAAGTCACTTCTAATTAGGTCTTAACACGCCATATTCCATGAAATCTGTTTCATAGTGCGGATGTTGCATTTTGGTTCAAGGTCAAAGCTTTGAGTTCAATCAATTTTTCAATTTGTAAAATATTGTAATTTCCTGTTAGAGGCTTTTCTCTATATTTATCCGTTTTTCTCACTGCCACAAGTTGTTAACATATATTGCACATATAACAATATCAAAGTTTGAACTATTTAGAAGTTCTCATTATCGTTCATTTGATAAGCATTTTGCAATATTGTTATTTATATGAAGCAAAAATTTTTAACCAATATAGGCCTATGACATTAAAAATATTTTTCAAAAGTCAGTCAAAAATGGCCATTTTACCTTGTAAATTTGGAGTCATCTAAATTTGACCCCCCAATTCAGTGGCATAATGACTAGGGTGCAAGTGTAACTTCCCACTGGCTTATGGGGTCTGGTCTTCTTGTTTGGTTTTCTCTTATCAACTCATCTTGGTGAGTTGGCTTTTCAGTTTTGTCACCCTTGGAAAATATCCACTTTACCTCTTATTGGTGTGGAAAGATGACATTATCAAAGAAATATTTTGTAATTTTTAGCTGCAAAATGATTTCTAATTTCTAATTGTGCTTTTTCTGGTTAAAAAATAAGAGAGATTTTGTAATTTTTAGCTGCAAAATGATTTCTAATTTCTAATTGTGCTTTTTCTTGTTAAAAAATGAGGAGATATTTTGTGATTTTTAGCTGCAAAATGATTTTTAAAATTGAGAATTTGGACCAGAATGCTCCATAGACCAACATATTGTAATCTCTGTCTCTGAGCAGACAGAAATAACAAAGTTGCATGTTTCTTTTAAAAAAAATCACAAACACTTGCAATCTGATTGGACATCACATGATATAGCTTAGCACTAATTTTTAGACAGAGTTACTTACAGTAGTCTACTTCTCAACAATACTACTGTTTTGCCCTGGTGCGTGCATGGTGCTACACATTAAGCAGTCTCCCGTAGGCTTGCCAATTAGTTTTGTGGGATGGAGTGTGGAATCAATAACAGTAACAAATCCAGGAGGGGGCTTTAGGGGCGCAAGCTTCCCAGTACAGTCCTTTGTACATAGAGTATTGCATGCTGAATAACAGTAAAATAATTTTGTATACATCTGCTACTGATGTGTGAAATTTCAACAATTTTTTATGATATTCAACCAATTATGATTTAAGATGTTCATATAAAAAATCTAAAACAAAAAAAATAATCTAAACCAACTGGAAATGCCTTTCATTCAGAATATGGTTAAAACTATATCATCTAGTCCTTGATTTCAAGAAAATAGGCTATCTACCCAACAAAGAGAGACTGTGAAGCACACACCAATATACCCATAGTCCATGGCCACACCCACATTGGCAAACACACAACCACACCTACAGACGCAGACACCTACACATGCTCAAATACAGCAACACACACATACACACCCCTATTTCTCAATGGAAGTTGTCTTACATAGAATTGTATTTAACATGTTCCATGTTTATTAATTTGATTGCATCAGATTTGATCAGATCAACAGTTTAACCAGATTTTATTACTAGCTGTTACGGTGTTTTAATATTTACACTTCTCCCGCTACATAAGGAGCAACTGCTAATAGCCCAAACATAGTGAGGCTAAACAGTAATTAAAATTGTAAAATTCTTAAGCGGTTCTGACATTTTCTAGCCACAAAAACAACTTTTGTCCCCAGTTTAATAAACAGTAATTACAATTTTTAAAAACCCTTTGACCAACGTCAGAGAACATTAAACTCACAGAGCACAAATCCGACTTAAGGGCAGCGGGCCGACCACTATTATGCCCTACACAGCAATCACAAAGCATACAATAATTGTAGCTATCGACTTACAATTCACAGATTATACGGATAAGTAACCAATTGTAGTTTTCTTTCTTCAATTTGTACCTTTTTCATTCATTTGTATACATATTATTTAGTCGATTCGGCGACTTATAATTCTGATTTGCATGGGAGCGGCCTTGATACTTGATACTATTGAATTTTTCCAATGGAACCTTAGTAAGGTTATACGTGTCCATCATACTAAGCATTGTGGAGGCTTGGGCGGTTTTCTTATTTTCCTTTGCGACCCTGATCTTTTGTCAGCACTCTTTGCAGCTGCTTTGCTGGGGGTAGGCATGTCTGACAAACACTCTGTGCACACAAGCATTGCAGTAAGCTAATCCAGAGAACAGGAAAAGACAGCATCCATTTTTTTTAAAATACAGAACATAAGAGGTATATTAATGCAATGATACTGAATCTAATCCTGTATTAACCTAACTAAGAATCATGAACTTGAACGTTCTCAGTGAAGTTCATTTTTAGAAATATGACCAAAGGTTGAGTTTTTACATGAGTTTTCAGGCAGCAGTTTATTAATAGACTCCAAAGCAATCTTACGAGGCATAGCTTAACTTATTGTGAATTACTTCAATATGCTCGCCTTCATATATCATTTCAACTGGAATCAGAAATAGGCATATTAAATCGGAGCGGCCGAGCTTTAAAAAGTGCTCTAGTTTTCGAGTTACCCCTCATCGGTACTAAACAAAACACAACCACCTTAATGTTCGATTTAAGAAAATATGGTTGTGTTAAATATTTGGTGGCAGGATGATTTCTAGGCCGAAAAAGCATTTTGGGCTGCAAATTAAGCGAAATTTATTATTTTTTTTTTTAAAGTAAAAATATTACAATCTTTTTTTTATGGTATCCTTTTTGTTATGATATAGGTTTTATACATTGCATAAAGGGTTCAAGTAATACGCTGTGGTGACATGTGGTAAAAAGATGTTATTTTAAGGAAAAAAAGTGATTTGGGGCTAAAATTCTAGACCATTTATATATTGTATAACAGAAAATCTATAAATGTCAGAGATGATATTATTTGCATCATGATTAAATTTGTTTTGCTAAGAAATTAATAAATCTTGATTTTCTTAAGTTTTAGCTCAAAAACATGATTTTTTGACCAAAAAAAAAAAAACAACTCCTTCACCAAAGTTTGACCACAACCATCATTTTTAAAAATATTTATTACTATCTTTCACATAAAAGTGGTTGCGTTTTGTTGTACCGAGGGGAGAGGTTGTCGACAATTTTTGCAGTCCAAACCGCACTATATATCTGAATATTCTCATTAGGACTATCCAGTATATGCAATCTCATAGGAAATATCAGTGCTTTGTAGTTCATTTTAGAGGGCATAGGATGACAACATAGAGATTACTGTGCTGAAAATTATAGTTGTCAATTAGTCCAGAGTGAATTCCAATCCAGCTGGCTGCTGGCTAAGAGCCACATTACTGGGTGTGTCCCAGTTAACATCACAAATTATTCAAGCAACTCCATTTTGAATAATATCTGCACGCAATTTGGTTACAGTAATGCCACAATTCACCAAACATTACAACCATAGATGTGAAAGAATTACTGCATTATGAAGCTTCAAATATTAAGAATAAACACTTGAAATTTTTAAACATACCCAAGTTTTTTTAACATGATCAGTGGGTTATCATCAATAAAAACACCAAGGTGTTTGCATTGATGGCGTACTTGCTGAAACACTGCACTAAAAAATCAGCGACTTTGGTCCACAAATCACCAAATTTGTGCAAATATCACCAATTTTGGGACAAAATTTGTTAAAAATCTCAAAAGGTTGAAAGTTTTTCCAAAAAAAATTCACTTTGTCCCACAAAATTTAACTTTGCCCCACCCCCAAAAGTCTGACACCACCACTGCCTAGAAACTATTAATGCAAATTCAGTTTTGTTGTTTAGACTGAGTTTGTTATTCTAAAGCCATCTGTGAAAACTGTTAACATTTTCATTTATATAATTGTTATTACGGTCTTGTTAGGGTTACATGGAGTTACAAATGAAATAGTGCTAGACCTATACAGTTATAACTAGGGTAAGGAAAATATTTATTTACTTGTTAGTCATTCATGGAATGATCCAGAATCAACAAGTAGGCACAAATTGATTTTAAGGTTAATCAATGCACCACATATATTCATCAATTGTTTAATATCATCATCGTCATGGAAACCCTCCAAGTTACATTTAGCAGACTTCATGACATTTGATTGACCCCTTTGCGGTTACATCAATCTCCAAAGTTTTCAAAGACAAAATACAAACCACAAGTGTGAGGGTAATTTTAGTCGCGTGCCCTGATGCAGAAAGCAATCGGCTCATTTGCATATGGAGGAGAGGTTTGCTGCCACATCCGATTGCAAGTGGTACTTTTTATCAAGTAATTTTGACCAAAATAATCAAAGAGCTTGCGAGGAGACCGGGGAAAATTTTTCAATCCTCATCATGTTCAGTAATATTGGTAATGTTGGTTTTACTTCCAAAAGTTTCCTATGCTTTCACTTATTTACCATATTGGTTGGCAACTTCACAATATTCTAATGTTGTGGAGAAAAAAAAACAAAACAGGGAGCATAAGCATTTTATTAGTTATACACAGTTGCAAACAAAGAACAACAAAATATTATGCTAAACAAAACGAAATTTTGGGGATAACAACTTTGAAAATGCACTACTTTGAATAATTAAAAGTAATAAGACTAATTGCAGGATGAGTATCACTGATCCAATTTAATCACACAAATTATGGACTAGAATCCTAATCATCAAAATTGTTTTTGTATTCCTACCCTCTCCTTACTGGAATACAATTCCCTTGTGCCAGCCTTGAATCCCGCGGGATTTTGACTGGAATCCCTCGGGAGTTCTACAGGCCTCCCTCGGGACATCCAGGCGTGTGTGTGTTCACTTTGTGCTTAAGCAAGAAGCCTTTTATTGTAACGCTACCGGCAATGCGTATATGGATTGAAATAGTTATCCACGGAGACAGGTGAATGAACCTGGGTTATTTCCAGCGTAAAACCACAAACCCGCTAACTTTCTCCTCACTTTCAAATCAACACAAATTAGCTCATGTTCATCGTACTTTTCCGGATTGACCGTAATGGTCATGAACCAAATGCAAGCATATTAATACTAATAAGAAACAGATCGATAACCTGAACTCAACAGAATTGATAATCTTAAGCAACTTTTAGGAAGAGTTTGGTTTTGAAATTGCAGTTACAGTACATGAAAGGATAATGTCTAATCATGCAATAATCTGTGATCAAGAGGCTGAAAAATGGACAATGGCCTGAAGAGAGATTTCTTGACCAAAGGCTGGAGGAAACCGAGCTCGCTTACAAGTCACAGGCCCTTGGGTTCCATCAAGCAAGTTCATGACCTGAAGACTCATAACGATGCAAGCGGATCTAATGAGTCCAATTTACGAGGAAATCTCGGGATTAAAGTAGACGGGAGGGCGACATCTTTCCTGGTTTACTTGTTGGGTAAATCTTATTGAGGGAATAAATGGCGTTGATTGCTCTCTATCAGACCTGGAATCTCTGCTGTAAGTTCATTATTTAAGGAATAATAAATTAGTTATTAAATATTGAGAGCTCTTAGATAGTCCTTACAATTAATTTAACTTGAACAAAGCTTTGCAGGGTTTACCGCCGCACTATTAGAGAGTTTTCATTTCTACTTCCTTAAAACTAAGGTCAATTTTTCACAGTAGTAATGGGTTGGTGGGAGATATGATTCAAATTAACTTTTTTTTCAACAAAAATATGAGTTCAGATGTAAGATGAAGAAATTACTCCAAAGGTAATAAAGCCATGCACAAACTTATTAAGAGCTTAAAGAAACACAAGGACATTTCCAGAAAGTGAACCCTGTTTTTTTTTTAAACCAAGATTTTTGCATATTTAGAATGCTTACCAATAATTAGATCACACACATGAAGTGATAGTCTTTTTGTAATAAAAAGATGATTTTGTATTTTCTGTCATGCACAACATTAAATCAAAGCATGCTTCTCTACAGTGGCATAACCAGCGGGGGCAGGGGGTGTGAGCCCCCTGCTCAGAAGCTGAGCCCCCCCACCAGCCCCCCAAATGAACTGACCGTTTGTACAGTGTCTATGGAGAAGGACCCAAATTCGCCCCCTCAGAAAATGCCTCGGCACCTCTTCTGCCCTCCCCCATTTACAAACGTCTGGTTTTGCCACTGCTTCTCTATGAGGCATATTAGGATGGGAGGCAAGTTCAAAACTTAGTTTTTGGTTTTTATTTTCTACTTGTTTGTCAAAAAACCTTCAAAATATTCTTGGTAGGTGTATAGAGAATTTTGTATCCTCAGAAAACCTCCTCTTACCACTTTAAAGATCAGTCAGATCCTCAGCCCAGTCCCCACAGCTCACCCCATCAAATTTAATATTTTGGTATTGCTGAAAACTGTTCATTGCATTTAAGCTTTGATGATTCTTTTTCTTTTGAAGAGAATCAACATAACATTTTATTTCCTATTCACATAAATTCCTCTTCAATTACACCGATTCCTGGCACTGGTGTACTTCACATAAATACTGACTATATCAAAGCAACAAATCCAATCTTGTCAGAATGTCAAGTGTATATAGACTGATGTAGAATTATAAACCATCTTTCAACAATCTTTAAAATTTGTTTCTGATCTATTGTAACTACCAAGAATAAGTCCAACTGAAGATTTAAAAAATGCATGCTCTTCCCTGTCCCCAATTTTATCTTAGTTGGTAGAGTGGTGTCTCACAAGGCCTTGCTACGTGTGGTTGTCTTGTATAAATTGATTACCTCGGATTTATACGGATAAAATATTTGAGAAAATTGGACCAATTTTGTTTAATTCCCCTCTTAATACATTGTTTCCAACTCAACTTTCATATTTCATTTGTAATGACTGAAATGAAATACTCACAAACGTGTTGTTTATCATTATAAATAATTTTGAAAATTCAAACCCATAAGAAAAAAGATAGAATACCTCAAACTGATACATCCATCCATCATATTTTCATTAAACTAGTTCATTTCCATTTTATCTCAGGAGCGAAAACATCTGTTGCAATTGCGTTAGCGGCGTCCTCAAACCGATGACGCCAACAATTGAAATCCGTATGCCACTTGACTTTAATATTTCAATTCCGCAACGGGCGTTGCTTTTTTCAACAAGAATTTATGTGACATGTGCGTTAGTTTGGCAGTCATATGTTACTGATTTGTAGTCAATTATTTCAAAATAGTAAAAGTTCCCACTGTAGGGATTGATTTGTTAATTAGCTTTGCTGCTGTGAATTTGCAATTCTGGTCAGAACAAATTTGATATATTTTGTGGTGATGAGTGACATGCTGACAGGCGGTGATAGAAAGCCTACTATAATACTCAGAAATAGAAATGTTAATTATTGATATAATACATTAGCCATACTAGCTTATTTATTACATTGATGTAAATAACAAACAAAATGCTTCTGCACATGCAGTTAAATTCAATCCTTGTAAAATGAGTGAAATTTTAATTACCTTTTATTTCACTCTATATTGACTCTAATTTTACTCCTTCTAACAATATATATCACTCCCAATTTCACTTTTGGGAAGAATAAATTTCATTTGTTAGAGAGTGTTCACTGTATGGATTGCTAAAGATTTCTGGCTGGTATTCTGAAAGGGAGACTAACTTTAGTCCTAGGTTTAAACCAGGGTTAGTCCTACTGAGTGGACCTTTTTTGTTTCAACATACTCTTATGGTGTGCCGTAACAGGTGAGAAATGAGGAATTCTCTCACCTGTTGTAAGACTAACCCTGGACTAAAGTTAGTCTCCCTTTGAGAATACCAGCCTTTCTTTTCTGATTGAAAATATCACTCTTTGAAAGGAGTAAAAATAAAATACTTTGAACCATTTGAAAGCAAATTTCACTCCTTTGGTCTGATCAAAATCCACAGGAATTAACAAGAGTGAAATTTTAACTTGTAACATTTAGACATCATACATTAGTTGACTTGCAATGGCCCTAAACACAATTCTTCCATTCCAAGATAACACCATCATTAGTGCCTCTTTAATATATGACAAATTTTCTACTGAAAGGGTTATTTATCATTTCCTCCATCAGTTTCTTTAACATGCTCACTCCTATCTTAATGTCATCAGATATTTGTAAGTTTTCTGCAGCACCAGTGCAGTATATCTTGCAATTTAATGTCTTACTCGAAACAAAACACCAATTTTCAAAGCGAACCAATGAACAATCGTAATTGTTGCATACCGAATAGCTAACGGCTGCTAACTTCAGAACTGTAAAATTTACAAGCCCTTGAAAATATTTTGACAATACAGTTCAATATGTACCAGTCTGAAAGTGCAAATTAAACAAAATTTTACAAAAATAGTAAAAAGATATGCAAAAATCAAAGAAATAACAATTTCCCGCTATAAAATTTTCTTCACTAAGTTCATTTCAGTTAAAACATGGACATCAACGAGGAGCAATTGAATTTGGAAATATTTTTTTCTTCAAAATTTAGAACATTATCTTAAAGGGGGATGGTCCGATTTAAGTATATAAAGTTTTCATCTTGATAGAATGGCCCTCACCCAAAAACCACATCTGTGAAATTTCGTGCCGATATTTCAATCCGTTTTGATGTGACATCTAGAAACATGATTTTGTGAGCCCCATAGAGTACTGTGTAAAACTAATATTGGTCGACCAAAATGGAGTATAATTTCGCTCATAACTCCCAAACTAAACATCATTTAGCCCTAAGATTTCACAGGGTAAATGAGAAAATAGTAGCTTTCTTCTGATACCAAAATTGTGACTACTTCCGGTAAAATCTGGGCTTCTGGGACGAGGCTATTAGCGATCGGGCCATGGACCTTAAATGAACATTTTAACTCCAAGTGTCTACCATTTCTTAATTTTATTTTCAGGAAATCAGCTTTTGTAGGTCTGCACTTTCCCATCTAGCAAGAAACCTTTGCTTCTATGAAATATCAGAGAGCGTCCTACTTTTACGGTCCAGCAGATATTTGTATGTCACTTAAACGAGCATGCTGTTTCTTATTTTAATTCAGTTCCTTAGAGATAGCCTAACATTTGTTAAATCATCACTTTGAGCACACCAAGTGATTAGATACAATACTCTATGGCACACCCAAGCAGCTTGATTGCAGATAGAAGCAGATGAAGTATCTAGCAAGATTTACCCCCAGGGCTAAATCAGAATTACGCCTGAACTTTCATTTGATCTGCTGGTCAAATCCCTTTGCGGCCAGCCAGTATCAATGAGGTAATGTATATAGGACAGTGCATGATGCTCACTCTACTTGCTCTTAACACTTTGCGCGTGGTTAACGACCTCAACGTAAACGACTTATTTCTCTTATAGCATTACGGTTTGAAAAATTGTACGAGTACGATCGGAAGAATTTGCCAAATTAAAAACTAGTTATTAACAGTGGTACTTTGACAAATCTTAAGATACATGATTGAGGAACTGGTTGCTGGTGTGTGGTTGCAATCTGAAGTATTTGACAAGAGTAAAACATGGGGTTATTTTACGTTACATTGATAGAGTTGAATAGAGCATCGAGATACATAAGAAGGTACTAATTGATTCATTGCACAAGTGCTTGTACCACTTACGATGTGACAAGAAAATCTAGTACCTGCTAGTGTGAAATTTGGAAAGTAACAGCAAGCATGAAAACCATTTTCCAATAAGTTCTATTATGCTCAGTCAAATCTTGGATGATACCGCAACTTGGGTTTCCTCTGAAATCTGTTTGCTTGAGCCAAAGTGCCTAAATTTCACAAAATCACATGTGAGCATAGTGCACATCATGAACACAAAAGTCTCTTTAACGGTCGGGGGTTAGATACTCTTGGTGTTCTTGTACCATCGGAGCACTATTTTGAACATATTTTTGATGACATTGAGACAACTTTCTACCTTCAAAACAATGCTGCTGAGAAGCAGCCCCTAATGGAATTCTAACCCCGGACCTCACTGGTGCATGGTGAATAAGGAACTCCTACACTAGCTCGCTCGCTCTAAGGTCAAAGTTCAACATCTAGATGTCAAACATGTTAAACTGCTTTGGACATACTCAAAACAAACCTGAGAAGCAGCCCCTAATGGGATTCCAATCCCGAACTCCAGTGCTGCATGGTGAGCGATGAACCGCTATACTATCTCACTCTCCCTAAGGTCAAACGGTCAAAGGTCATCATCTAGGTGTCAAACAGGTTACACTATTTTGGACATACTCAAAACAAACCTGAGAAGCAGCCCCTAATGGGATTCCAATCCCGAACTCCAGTGCTGCATGGTGAGCGATGAACCGCTATACTATCTCACTCTCCCCAAGGTCAGAGGGTCAAAGGTCATCATCTAGGTGTCAAACAAACATATAAGTCTCCAAAACTGCCAATGGATTAGGTATGTTCTTTTATCACAGCTAAATCGAGGTACTATTGTGTCTCTGTTTTTACTACTTATTAATATCCATCTTTATTTGCAGAATTTTTCATATAATTTTCTTGTCTAACTCTTTAGACTCTACAGGGTGGCAGGCAGCCAGCAAGAAATCCCACATGATAAGCATCAATGAAGTTACATATATGAGACACTGTGTAATGTTCATCTTACTGTCACTTTTAAGTGACAGTAAGACGAACATTACAAATTTCAAGAGTAATAAAGGTTGATTCCAACCTGCAACATACTATTCCTCTGACAACTTCCATAAGAGAAATATTGAAGTCCATTTCCCCTTCCATGTTATATTTAATATGTTGCAAATGCCAAACAAGTTAGACAATTTAGGATTTTTCTGGAAGGTATCCTTCAAAGAATGCTGATAACGTACATCATTTCACTTATAACCATACACGCCTGGTAATTAAATATAAATTGAGGCTGCAAAATTTTATATGGTACAAATTTGAATCCAAACATACAAACCCGCCTTTCCTGGTTAACCACTACATAAAACCCACATAAGATATCATGAAAGACTCGGATCAATTTCGGTTTTGTAAATTAACATGCTCAACACACCTGTGACTGCAGAAGAAAGACAATGCTGATGAGATTTGTGCAGCTTATCAAAATACATAAACAAATTTCTTGTCAAATAGTGCCAAATTTGTTTAAACACTCCACAAGCATGTGCCAACTTTTTGGGTTAAATACACAAACATTGAAAATTGCAGTAGTAGGGAGAGCCCTCGTTTTTCTGTGTACGATTATGTTAATGAAGTGCAGAGAGAATAGAATCCACCCATTTTAAGCTGCCAAATGATTGACATGATCAGTCATAGCAATCAGAAATGTAGGTTTAAAGCCACAATCAGTCATTTTCAAATAATATATTTGATATATCCAATTTTGCTCATTTGAGAGTGTAGCATCATCATGTCAACAAATTATTCCTACCATTCATGACCAGTTAATTAAAAGATTTCAAGGCCACCCTTTCCAGAATGGCATTTTTAATCAGGGCTGTAAACCTAACCCTACACCATAATCTGAACTATAACCGTAAACACTCACATATGTTTGAAAGTTTCATTTATGACAAAACCAGAATAAAACAAAATATCAATGCCGACACAGTTTTGACAACCAATTTGGAATATTTATTGCACTAACTACATCCTTTGTCAATTTTACGGAACTTCATTGCAGGCAAATATGAATTTTCTTAGAAATCTAGTTTTACATGTCTTTCTATGGAGAACAGTGATATAGAGGGTGCTATAACATACAAATCACGACCTTATTAGGCCTATATGGCAAAATTCCAACAAAGGATTTGTTTTATTTTTGCAGAGGTAATAGCTCCTGCATGTCCCTACTTATATCAGTTGTCAAAACAGCTTAAAATTGTTCTAAAAATGAGAGATAATTTGCATGGGGTCAAACAGCTGTGCTCTAACCTGACACTACCCCTAGCACTAAAGTTATACTTATCAATTCCTAAAACCTACACCAAAGCCAGTTTATACTGCTTCCAACTGCACACAGATATAAAAAGTGCCAAATTTTCCCACCTATTAATAGCCCATATTTAAAAGATGTTTTCAATTTCAGCTGAGTCTCTTATAGGGCAATTTTTACAACAATTTCCAATACAACAAAAATTCAACATTGACCAAAATTGAGGTGTTTTTCTATATTTTTTGAAGTAAATCACTGAGAGTGGATTTAGGATGCAATGATTGCATATCAAAATTGTTCAAATATAATGAATGGTTTTACTCCCAATTTCAGAGAAATATGGCACTCAAATTTTTGGAATAAAAAATATTAAACTGACAAGGTAGAAATAGAATTGTGGATTTTAATTCATACATGGGTTCATATCTGGGGATGTAACTGGGAATATTGAGCAAAGTCAATTTGAAGGAATATTGCCAAAAGTATACCACAGAAATACAGATGGGACTTGCTACAATATTCTCAAAACATTTAAAACACCTTTGAATCACTAATGTTAATGGTCTTGTGCTGCAATAATCTAAATCACTAATTGTAACCAACAAAAAATGATCACATCTGTGCAGAATATTTCAAGGCCTACTGCAGCAAATTTGTTTGAAGATCTTTTACAAAAGCACTTTGCCCTTTGAGTGTCAAATACCCCTGGTATCCTGGTCAGATTTGAACACTGGAATTGATCTTATCTGAAGATTCTTACTGGTATGTTAAGTGGTAGTTCATTATACACTAGGGCTGGTATTCTGGGAGTCTAACTTTAGACCTGGGTTTAAACCAGGGTTAGTCCTACATGAGGGGACCTCTTTTCCTTCCAACATACTCTAAACATATAGTGTAACGGGTGATAAATTCCTCATAGATGGCCGGAAAGGCCCATGCATGAGGAGTTTTCTCACCAGTTACATTCAACTTCCACAGTATTTTGAAAGGAAAAAAGGTCCACTCATGTAGGACTAACCCTGGTTTAAACCCAGGGCTAAAGTTAGACTGTCTTTCTGAATACCAGCCTAGGACTTTAAAGGTACTCTAAGAGGTTTAAAAACTTGAAAGGTTTCAAGAATCTGGATGCAGTAATTATTCCAGGCAATTTCTAAAGTATCACATTTTCTGCTTTTAGTTCCGAGCACAAAAACTTAATTTGCACTATACTTGTTATTATCATCCCATTCCTTGTGTGCACAACTACGATTGAAACTGAACCGTTTTGAGAGATGCGTTGCAGAATTTCTCAAAATAGAAATTTAAGAGAAGGTAACATTGTTTGCAAATAATTTAAGACTGACTTATGAATTCACAAAGCAAAAAAAAGATCCCTTCCACCTTCAAAAAAAAATTGATGTCCCAGTACCTTTAAATCTTTGATACTGACGGAATCGTAACACTTGTGCCCATAGGTAGGAAGGAATGCACGATTATTCCGCTGTGTTTACTCTCGCATCACAGCAGAAATCGCTTACAATAATCGTTGACACAGCAGCACTGTTCAATATTTCCACGTGAGGGAGCTTTTGTCATGTTTACACTACACCGACAAGAAAGTGCCCGGACCACCACTTGAAAATACCGAAAGGAAATTGGCAATGATTACAGCGCGGGTATGGAGGTGTCATCCAGAGTAGAAAAGAGCGTTGACCTCACCCCACAGAAGCAAATAGATTCCTTGATTGCACCAGATGGGGAATATCGGGCATATCAATAGAATAAATTGATTCTTGGATCAAGGTATATTAGAATGCACTCAATTTAACACATTAATAAAACATGGATGAAAATCTTCCATTTAAATTGCATAACACTATAGAATGAGTGGAGTGCAGTATTTTGGTTTGGAATATGGCTTTGTTTCTAATGTGTTACAAATTTAGTGGTATCAAAAGATCCCCTAATTATTGACCATCAGAATGGACTTTAGAAAAATTGTAACTTCTCAAACAAAAAGATGCAAGTCCAGGTTTTCTCAAATGCCTCCATGAGTATTAAAATTTCTTGATTTTGTCCATATATAAATTCTAGGGTTGCTTACATCTACAATTTACCACCAATACCTTTTTTAGGGCCTATGTTCCATGGAAGAGGGTGCATTTTTTTATCTGCAATAACTCATGGAAGTAAACAAATGTGCGTCTTTCTGATCAATGGTGTTATGTCGAGCTACAGTCAGAAATATGACCGCACTTCCAATGCTCACAATGCATTGCAACTCCCCTAGCAGGAAGAGAAAATTGATGAAAAGTGCAGCCAAGATAGAATAAAAGTATCTATCATTATTGTTGTCAGTTTATTGAAATGGACTTTCTTCGACCATTTCCAGTAATATCCATATTATAGTTTTAGGAATTGTTTCCCAGAAAATTGAGCAATAGAACGGCATCCTGTACCCATCAAATATTAATCTGCCGAGCTCACGCCCATCAATTTTTGACTAGCATTCAGGTGTACAATGCAGTGGCTCATTTCATCCATTCTCACACGGCATTTTTTTCCGTCCTCTAAGACTTCATCAGTATCAAACGTTCTAATAACCGTATGATACACATGGAGGTCATTGATCTTTGGCAAAGCCATCAGGTTATCCAAAGCAATATTAGCAGTTCTATTTTCTTAAAAGAACAAACGTTTTTCTGGTCTTCTTTCTAGTGTTGAAATCTGGGCTCATAGTAGTATGTGTTTTCTGGAGATATATTACAAAATCTTTTTTCTGATTTTGCTCTTTTTTAAGTCCATAAAAAGCCAGAAGAAAATTTACAAAAGCTTGATGAAATATTAAATCCCCCTTCTGGCTAGAACTGCAAGGATGATAACAAAAGCACCAATGGTACTGCAGCTCAGCAGGTCATTATACAATTTGGTTACATTTTGTGATCAAATTTTATATGAGAACAGAGTCCAACAAAACCATAGGTCTTATCAATTTAAAAGTATTTTTAAAATATTTTGGTCCAAATTTCAATGCAATTGGAGCATGTTTGATGCTTGACCTAGCTTTGACCTTTGACTCTAAACCATAGGTCACATCAATTTAAAAGTATTTTTAAAGTCATAAGCACCATCTTAAACAAATCAACTCAAATGGAGCATTTTGTAATATTTTGACCTCTGAACTATTAACTATGACCTTTGATGTCAAACCCCTATAGAGACATTACACTTATTTAGTTATTTTTAATATTTCAGAGTTGACCCAAAAACCCTTACTGACCACTGATCAAAAAATCTGTGAACACCCATAGACACTGGCCACAGATGACTATTCATATGCACGAGAGTTGGGTTCATTGCCCCTTGTTTCAAAGAATAAGGATTTCATAGATTTTGACCAAATGACCTCTATGACTCCTACTGACCTCTGTCCCTATATGGAATCGTTATACATACTCCAGAAATGGGAGCATTCAGTGGTCCTACTGACCAAGTCTGGTTCATATCGGCCCAAGCGTTTGGCAACAAGACACATTTGGCAAGTACAAACAGACAGACTGAGGTAGACGACAGGCAGACACAGAAGTTAACAAGGGTATATTTGTGACTTTTCTTTTGTTAAAATTAGCCATGACAGAAGCAAAGCATAAGAAATGGAGTCACAAGTATACCTCAATTAGCACAGACAGACAGACATCAGACAGACAGACAGATGAGTCAACACATTGCCATCGCATAAGCTGTGATACTATGTATTCTGAGCTAAAAATTGAGGACATGACATGTGATATTACTGTAACTAATTTAGGTTTAAGCTACTTTTTTGGCCATATTATAAATCTTCTACTACTCCTCCGTTTACCTCTCCAGCCTATATTTAAAATAATGAGACAATTACACAAGACACACCAACCACTTCCTTTCCAATATGAAGAGAGTGCTCCACTTTATTTCTCAGAATTCATATTACTCATCACGGCCAGCCTCTGGCCAAAATCAAAAAGTTTTGCGGTTGCTTGCTATCATTATCGCAAGATAGAATGATTTCCAAAGCTGTTTAAATCTTTTCAATCCAGCTAATTTTTGTTTTTATTTTTTCACTTATCATTGGAAATAAGATATATTGTTCAATTAAACAATATGTAAACTTCATATCGGATTGAAAATATAACAATTGTAACAATACATTTTGAGTTTTAACCACTGAAAACATACTTTAACTCTTTTCCTGAGAAATTACCCCTTCTTGACCTCAATATTTAATCAATCCATTAGTAGTCAAAATTCACTTTGTTTTCTTCAAAAATACTTTACAATTCCATTAACCTAATATATAACTTACGTCCAAATAACAGGACCGGTTAAAAAATATCTTTGACACACACATACACTGGTAGATGATAATCTGGTTTAGGTAACTTGTAATGTACAATACATGCTCTTGATCGGGAATACTAACAAAATGCTCGAGCAGAAACAGAGTTTATTTGATCAGTCCAAAAGCAAAGGGTAGAGGGGAGCATAAAATCAAGTTTACTTTGATTTGTTTTTAGTTGACTTACATTCAGCTGCAGGCAGGCCCTGGAGCGATTAAATTGTCTTAGAAAACCAACTCAAGCTGAATAACAGTCAGATGGAATTAACCTTTTATATTACCAATCACATCAAAGAAAAAATATTGAATTCAATCTTCCTTGATTAGATTTTAAATAATAACGTATTATCATTCTTTTCTTTAATGAAATCAAAGTCTAATACAGATTTAGTCAACTAAAGAGGCAATACTTTCACATTTATTTTAGTAAAACTACTAGAAATCATTTATATTGTCCAGTTGCAACTTTTAGCATCACAAAGATGGGCAATTTTGAGTTTGCATGCTGATTTGCTGACTTTTACACAAATACTGACTCTGCCAGAGGCAAGAATCAAAAGAAAGTACACATCAACCTTGTAAACAGTTTCTTTGCTGTATACAATATCAAACTCCAGAGTGTGTTTTGAATCAATCCCATAATGCATTGCAATGTGCCTATACTGTACTAAACACATGTCAGTACTTAGGGATAAAATGTTTCCAAAAGACATTCCATGATCATGCTAAAAATTCCTTAAGTACTAATGCTTTGTGGGCTAAAATGAGTGTAGAAGTCACAAGTTTTTGTGTGTTAGGAATAGGTTTTTTGTGGGATCACATGACCTTATTGAGGTGTATTTTCCCAAAACTTGTGGATTATGGGATTGACTCAATACACCCTCTGATCAAACTCAGCAGGGAAATAAGAGAAACCACCTTGTATACCATTCAAATTGTCTTGCATTGTTATTCAATTCTGCAAATCAAGTCTTTGTAAAAGTTCAACAATAGAAAAAGTAAATTAACCCCCATGACTGACTTCCATTTCAGTAAAAAGTAGATCAATTACCAGCATTTTATCTTCACAACAATGATATGTTACCACTTAACAAAAAAAATCAATTATTTGCACAAAGTACTTTGTAGTACTTACTGGTAATAGCCAAAAGTGAATATCAAAAAGTGTGGGTATATAACTATAAAAAGCACACCTACAGTTAGTACTTTAATCCAAAATATGAAGTCTTTGTTCACATTTGACTGACTTCAGTTAAGAATATGCATAGCCAATATCATTATATTATATAGATTGAGGTTGAAAGTGTAATAAAAACAAAGCCATTTAATATATGATGAAACCACACTGTTTAGTACCACAGGTGTATGGCAAACTGGATGACTGACCACCGAAGTGGCCGGCAGCTGACCACCGTGGTAGATTATTACTATTGCGTGATTATGACAAGATAGAGTACAAGCTCATCAGATAAATTGGGGATCATAGGGCATTGGTTTCATAATATATGGGATTTCATTTGCAGCATTCATTAGTCTTTAATTAAAGGCGTGTAAAATTGCAGTAATAAATGTGACAGGACCTCATCCATTCAGGCCAAAGGCGAAAATTCTGAAATTAGGTACAGGCAAAATTGGTGGCGATAAAAGCAATAAAATACATTGTAAATGCTCTTAACTTTGCTAGGAGTATGCATGGAATGTGGGTTCTTCTGCAAATAGGGGTGATTACAGTTTAAGTTGATAAACTTCATTTTCTCCTTTGGCTAGAGAGGATCATGATCGTGTCACAAATGGTTCAATTCTGTACATCGTGATTGTATTTAAATTTTGCAGCTTTTAGTTTCTTACTGTGCATCTGTACAAAAAGCATCCTTGTGACATCACCCTTCTTTTTTAATGTCATATTGCTTCAAAAAGATAAAATTATGTGCAGTGAATTCTGTAATTGTCAAGCAATTTGTCAAAATGGCACACTACCGGAAATACTTAGTTACATTATATTGTGAAGAGATTTGTGCATTTTGTTCCTGTTTTTTGTATCATGCCATATTTAAAGCCACAATCAGTCAATTAGTTTCAAATGTCTGATTTTGGTGAGTGTAACATTGTGAAAACAGATATTCAAACATTTCTTAAATGCCATTCCAAAGCAGTGTTTGTAAACAGGGTATCATTATACACAGTGAATGATTGTACACCATCGGGAATCCCAACCCTAAACACCATAAATGTAATTATAACCATAAACCCTAAACACTAACCCTAGCACTAAAGTTGAGCTAAGCCTAATCCATAAAACCCATAAACCTTGCCTACTATTTCCAACTGTGCAGAAACCAAAAAAACAATTCTGGTGAGGTACTTACGAGGGAATTTACTGCAACCATTTTCAATACAATTGTTTAAAAAACCTTCATCTTTGACCCAAATTATAGGTGTTGTTTGTTTACATTTTGAAAGAAATGACTGATAGTGGCTTTACACTGATGACTACAATGCTGTTTTACTTGGTTTATGCTAATATATTTATGACTTGCATACATTTGGCACATTGTAAATTAGAAATATGAATTAAGATTTCCACATTTTTCTTCAAGTATCCATAGAAAAGGTATCAGGCAGATTAGATGCCGCACACAAGGTGTGTGCTTGTACTTGGAATGTGAAGTCCTTTGTTCATGGATTGATAGAACAAAAGAAATCTTAATTACAGGTGTATACTACAGGGAGGATTAGATGCCATGCATGAGGTGTGTGCTTGTACTTGGAATGTGAAGTCCTTTGTTCATGAATCAATAGAACAAAAGAAATAGGCCACTGCCCGATAATCGACACCTGTTGTGTATACATTAATGTGAGGCACTGAACTGTCCTAGCACAGTGTGACACACCCAACACATTGTGCCACACCCAATCTAGGAAAGCAAAGGCACAAAAAAAACATGGGCAACATAAAAAAATGGAACAAAACTGTCAAATTAATTCAACATCTTTTAATAATAAAACAAAATATAAAACTTGGATTTAAAAAAACTAACTTATGGTAATACTGTTTAAAAGGGATAATCAGTAATTATGAACGTAGGGAGATAATAAAACAGTTGTGCATGTTTTCAAGATACTAATTAGCTTAATTAATAACATGTATCTCAAATGATTAGAGGTGCAATGAGAGATTTCACATATCAGGTGTCTCCAAAAAATTTAGTTTTTTTTTTTTTGCATTAATGTAAAGCTTCCATAAAAATATTCTTATTGGGAAGGTTTAGGCTGAGAATTATTTGGTACAAATATTGTGAAATTTCTAATTTTGTATTATACTGAAATATGCAAACCAAAAGCACCATTTGTTTCAATTTGAAGACATATCTTTAGCCAAATACAAGGTAAGAAATCTATTGAAATCATTACATATGACACCAACTATGGATGTGTCGAAATCTCTTGCACCTTTAAGCCAGAAAATATGTATTATATTGAAAGTGAAGCTCTGTATGGTAGGAACTGTAGGGGCCAGGGGGGAGGGAGTTCCTTGTTCTAGTTATTGGGATACAAATCATCAAGGGTGTGGGGCAGGTCTATATATTTAAAACAAAGCTGTAATTAAAAATAATTTTCAGCTTTTCATCTTTTTATATGGCAATTTAAATATATAATGTGGATTTAATCAAAACAGAATGACTCCATAGACCAAATTTGGTCACATTATGGTGATCCTATGAAAAAGTAATATTTAAGTTTGAGGTCCTTGAATTCAAACATTGATTTATTTTCACAGTTTTTCACAGATGATTATTAATAATAATTGTTGACCTATCCTTGCATGGACAACTTCTTGTCATTTGTTCAGAAGATATTTCAAGTGTGACACTGTTTTGTTTCTACTGTGGGAAACATCCAAAATATTTATAGCAGGTTATTTGTAAATATGCTTTGACAACCTGTAAGCTTGGTATCGCAAATTTTCCCACAAAACACTTGATTGATAACACATCATTTAACCAATAATCGTTGTTTGTAAGATATTTCTGATTTTCCCACAGAATGCTTGATTAAAAACACACCGTTTCAACCAAAACGCATCTATTATAAACCAATATAGGCATGGTATAGTGAACCTGCCGGGCTACAGGTGGGATAACAAGTAGAGATTACAGGTAGGAGACTAGCAGGTAGCAACATTGATTGAAAGGTCACTTGATGGCCAAATACAGCAGGACAACTGACCAGTGAGGTAACACAGGTTGATTATATGGACAGGTAGCAAGATGGTCTGCCAGATGGCTTGCAAGACAAGTTGGTTAACTTTGTCAACTCTGGTGGCAGATTCGGTATAGGTTAACACATAAGACAGTTGCTTTTAAGTTGGCTTCCTAAATGGATAAGCCATCTCAAACACTGACCTGAAATTAGGCTTGTTTGGACTCATTTCTTTACCCTGATTCCGACTATGGTCACTAAATTGCATAAGTTTATGAAACAAATTTGAAATAGTCCGAGGGACTATAGTCACCCACAGGGTCGAGAGGGTTAAGAGAGGTCACTCAATGGTCAGTGGAGGGACTACAGGTGTTACAGCATCTGGACAACATGAGTTGACCACATGTTATTGGTAGGTGTACCTATCAATGGAAGCTCTTGGTGATGGTTTGGCAGGAGACTTGCCATTGGTTGGGGGAGTTGGTGTAGAAGACTGGTTGTGCTCCGACACCACTGGACTTGGGCTGGAGCCTGACGGGGAGTTGGTGCTCAATGCTGAGGCGCTTCTGTTGTTGGCTGACAGTGCCTGGTTGGAATGACCTGCATAAGGAGAATACAACGATAGAAATAACAATTTGTATTATGATGCCATACAAAACACTATAATACCACCAGGTCATTCAATCTCTCAAAAAGTGTAATGAAATTGTCAAATTGGTCAGGAATTGATGGCACAAGAGCTTAAAGACGAGACCATCTTATAAGAAACATAAAATACAATATTAGCAGAACCTTACAATGAAATAAAATGGAAACATATCACACTAGATCTGTTAAGCAGTACTGCTGCAAACTGCATGAACCAGTTTGGACAAAAATGAACTATACTTCACCAAATAAATAGTTTTTTTATAAATAAATCCATTTTTTCTATAGATTGATTGAAATCATTATCATTGATTAATCTACTGTCTGTGAAAACCACCCTGGATTATATTTAAACAAGAAAACACTGGTGCTTAATTAATTTTCTAATTAATCCATAAACAACAGGAGGTTAAATTTCTTAGCTCTACCGTATAACAAGAAAGGTAATTAGGACCTGAACTAGCCCGTTTCACAGCTATCCTAACAAAGTGCACATAACCCTGGTTTATGCATCAGTTATTGAAGGTGTTAATGTAGAAATAAAAATAATACAGTCACAAGTGTTAGGTTATAGAAAACGACCAATAAAATAGCACAGTACATAATACCGATGTAATTAAAATGAGGTTAGTGCGGTCAATACACACATATGGATTGACATGAATACTTTGCCAATTGGGTTAGCCTGGCTTCCAATCAATTAGACACTATGCATTAGATAGTAGTGTGATTGCAATGCCGTCACTTGTCATTCCGTTATCTCAAATAAATACAATTATCGTTGTCCAACTACATTCAACCTGTCACTTACAGAACTCACGTGCACTTGACAATTTCTATTACTTAAGCAAAAAAAAATGAAGTAAAAATAGTTCAAGGATGGGAAATTATTGATTACAGTTAAAAATGCAAACCTTTAATTTAAAACAAACAGTCCAGCACGGTCATACAGTTGATTTTTAACAAAAATACTATTGCGACTGGTCTGTTGTTACCTAAAGTACTGCAATTATAAATAAAACAAAAAAATGCCTGTGCATGCACATGTGCGCACATACACTTACAGGATTGCACCATTGTTGGCATGAGAAGGCTTTTTTGGCTTCACATCAAACAATTTTTAATCAAGACTGTCCACTTCATAAATCTGACTATTGCCACTACAGTAAAACTTGCCCATGTCATATTTGTTTTTATTCAAAAATGATTTTTGTCTTTCTTAATGGCTCTTAAAGACACTATCAGTGATTCATCCGAATAAGTCAAAATATTTGAAATTTGCAGGAATAGTTTAAAAGGATATATCTGTAGAATCCTCATAAGTTACTTTTTACAACTAAAGAATCGACAGAAAAGGAAGAAAACCGCAGTATTCAAAGATATGACTCTCCATTCACTTACGTGTTGTAGGAAGTGTCCGTTAGGACAGCAATGGCTAAAATATCCGATTTTATCCTTATTAGCTTGCTTCTGGTCTTATCATTTGCAGGGTATGTTGGGATACCTATACTTGTTTCAGATATGCAAAAATATATATAGTGCACCATTTTAGAGTCATACACCTTTTTCATTGGTTCTATGTCCAAACAGACCCTCAAAACCCTCAAATTGCATTGGCATTCTACGATGCGATGAAAACCAATTTATGGTGCACTATTAATACGGCCCTAATGTTTGGCGTGGCCTATTTGCGTCACAAGCCACATAGATGAGTATGCATCTGGTGCCATATGTCCAAACAACAGCTGAAAAAGCTACCAGAAACATGACGTTATGGGTGTGTATTCATGTTTTATTTGTATAAAGTCATGTTATGGCAACAAACGTAGTAGGCTAATTGTAATATGCCTGATTTCAGTTCCAGTGGATTTACACAACATTAATTTGTAGACTCGATAAACTTTCGGCATTTTGTCCATTCTTGACAAAACAAACAAAAGTGCAAATATTCCCTCCCTGCCAATCATTTACCCCAGATCACTACTTATGTTATTGCTGTTGAGACAGACATGTATATGATTGTACAAATATCATTGAACACTTATCAATCTCCATTAATGTAATGATTCTGAATTAAGTCTCCTATTAAAATAGGTATATGTCATTCCCTAAATTATCTTTCAAACATAATATTCTGCCCCACTTCACTTTAACAAACATGCCTTTATCTATTTTGAAAACATATTCAAGATTTTTAGTAAATTTTGAAAGACATCTTGAACCCAAAACATTATTTAAAGGTGGGATGGCCTCATCAACAGCCTCCTCCCCTTTACTCCATCAAACTTGAGATTTTGGTGTCAGAAGAGATCTGGTATTTTTCATTTTCTCATAACTCCAGAAAAATAAGGCCGGAGAAATGTTACATTAAAATACTATGAACAAAAATGTAATATTCTCGTCCCTAAATGTGATTGACCACACGCTCTTCTATCGGCCATTTGGATACACATTTGTGTCACTAACATCCAAACCACTGAATCAATTGAACTTAAAAGTTTGGATATTTTGGTGAAATTCTTCCAAGTGAGGTAGAAATCACCATGTGAAAAAAAAAGAAACACCGGACCACCCACCTTAATTCCCAGACAATTTTTAATGACTAAAGTACCTATTCAATTTCACCCATTTTTAGATCAGCAATAACAACAATCTGGGTTCGACTACTTAATTAAAATAGGGGCTACTGGTTTTAAATTTTACTTTGCAAGTTTGAAACCCAATTGGGTTGGTGCTACCCTTATGTTAGCAAGATCACCAGTGTTTGGGTTAGGGTTAGGGTTGTTTTTAAGGGTTAAGGTAATGGTCATGGATTAGGGTTAGGATTGTGACAATTTTGTGAAGATTACATGAAGAAAAGATCATTGGGTCCAACAAATTCCTTCCTTTTATGGTACCATACATAATGTTTGTACATATTTTTAAATATCAATAAAGCGTCCACTGAGATTTCGAAAAATGATATTTTGTGTTTGAATTAGCAATAGTTGCCTAAAATGCTTAATTCTCAAGCTTCATATGAACTGGATTTTTGATGTAGCCTGCATTGAGTGTAGTGTACCTGTCCTATAGGATACTATAAGCAGAACAGAAAATGATACATATAACCACATAAAATGTGTTTTTGTTGAGTTCTTTGAAAAGAAAAAGGAATCAGCAAAAACTTGCCAATATAAGTTACTATATGAAATGTTTTCAATGGTACCCAAATTTGTAGAGTGAGCCACAGGGACGTCATGTGCCTCTTTAACAGAGGATATGTTTCACAACATTGTGCCTAACAACCATAATTACCACATGTCATCCAGCAGTTGATTTCCCTACCCTCAAGACATATTGCTAGGCAATCTAAATGGCACACCCATAATGCACGCACACACCTGCTCCTCACAACAAACCCCCAGCATAATGTTACGAAACACTTTAAGTGTTTTCTAACAACCACATCACCAAGCCTAAACACTGACAGAGCCAAGTTGTATCTTGTCAGAGAAAACTTTGAAACTTTAACTACTTAGTTCTCCAGGCAGGTAAGGACGAATGTAATTAACCTTTGCCTGGAGCTGGCCAGCACATACAAGTGTTGAGAAAACTAAACCATGTGCACTTGATTAGATTTGAACCAACAACCTATGTATTTTGTCCGGAGCTGTAACCCACTGAGCTAACAAAGCTAGGGTTGGTAAAGGGGCAACAGATCAAATCTGTAGGTAAGTCTGGAAGCAGGGCCGTACACAGGATTTATTTTGGGGGGTGCGGGACTTCGAAAAAGTGGACCTTTTGGCTAAAGGTGGACCTAACCCCCCTAAAATGGTCCTTATTTTGACTTTTTGAACATCTCATCACCAAAAAGTGGACTTTTTTTGTCAAACTTGCTCTACACTTTGGGTACGGGTCTGTCTGGAAGGTGTCCACCGCTTTCCTAGCAGAAAGCATAACAGTTTACATTCCTTTACACTCTTAAAAATACCTCGTCACTTTTGACTAGGAACCGAGTAACATATGATCTTGCAAGGTTTTCTAGTCAAATTTGAATGGAACATCTTGTAAATTTAACCAGAATCTTGTCAAATTTGACTAGAATCTGGTCAAACTTGACTATATTCAGGTCAACTTTTTTGACTAGAAACAGCATAAGATCATATTTAACTAGGTAGTTTTAAGAATTCCCAATGATATGAAACTTAACTACTTAGTTCTCCAGGATGAATTAATCTTTCCCTGGAGTTGGCCAGCTTAAGCAAGTGTGGAAAAAATGTGTTCATGGCCGGGTTTTGAACCGACAACGTCTATATTACTATTAGTAGCATGTGCTCTAACCAATCAAGCTAACAATAACAAGCCAGGGTAGGCAGGAGAGCAACAGATTTAATCTACAAGTATTAAGTCCAAAAGTTATTGACAAATAATCTTGTTTTTAAGCATCCTTCACATTATGCACCAGAGCCATGTATTATTGGATGGCAACAGTAGCAAACAAAAACACAAAGTAAGCACTGTATGTGGAGATGAGCCATGTTGCCAAGGAACATTGCAATGATGACTAAACACTTTTCACCCAGTGCAGTTCTGAGAACTCCGCAGATATCTCGTAAGTATTTTGGCCCCACGTACGGATTGTCTGCCAGCTTACCGGCAGCCACACCCCTCAATAAGGTACCATGATGTATTGTGGGAAACAACCAACATGGCATACCCATAATGTTGTTATGACACCTGTGCTTCCGGTAAGGATATCCCAGGATACGAGTTGCCTAGCAATGCTATTGCCACACCCAGTCTGTCATTATGGGCTAAGGAAGGCAAGTGAGCAAAGATACCGCGACCGCTAGGACAAATGAGTGCAATCGATAATGCGCTTTTCCATTAATATCCATCCCTGAACACTTACCCTGGGAAAAAGATGACTGCAAGGAGCTGTATCGATTATCAAAAATACACTTAAAGGCTGACTCAGATTTCCCGAGGAGGTCGCCCTCAATTTTCTGACAATTTTTTTTTTGCATAAACATAATGCTTGTCCACATACTAATCACTGTGGGAAATAGCTAAGCTAAATCAGTGTCCTTCATATGGAAAATTACAGTTTTGTTTTAAAATTCCGGATCCGGAATTTTGTTATACACAGTATCCTATGGGACTGCATACTATACATAATTGTTTACTGCATCAAAACGAAAAATCCGATTCATCTCACACTTTGGAATTGGGCATTTTGGGTGGCTCTCTTTAGTTCTAGTCAACTATTTCTAATGACTACACAAAAATATTATATTTTGAAATCTCTGAGTCAGCCTTTAAAGCAATAATTTCACACTGTATACAGCACACGGCCTCAATTTTTTCCTCATGATGTTGAGATTTTGACACCAATGGATAGTGGTAACTTTAAAGAACTAAATCTCCCTCAAAGTGGTTTAGCTCTAGATGATTTACATGTTTTAAAGTAACAAGCTTAAAATTAAAATAGGAGATCTCCAATCTTAATAAGCCTGTTTTACAGGAAAAGTCAATATTAAATATAAATAATTTTAAAAAAATTGCCAATATTCAAGGTCTTTTTGGACATAAACGTAATATTGGTGTCATTTTTAAAGCATAATCCTTCACTTAAAGGTCCATGGCCCGATCGCTAATAGCCTCGTCCCCAGAATCCCCAGATTTTACCGGAAGTGGTCAGCATTTTGGTATCAGAAGAAAGCTACTATTTTTCTCATTTACCCTGTGAAATCTTAGAACCAAAGGATGTTTGGTTTGGAGGCTATGAACGAAAATGTGCCCCATTTTGGTCGACCAATATTAATTTTACACAGTACTCTATGGGGCTTACAAAATCACGTTTTTAGCTCTCACATCAAAAAAAAAAAAAAAAAAAAAAAATGCAATGAAACGCAAGCTTTGGCTCTCGTTGCATCTGGGCCGTTAAAAATAAAAATAGATTGCCTTTCGTTGCATTTGGGCCGTCGGCCGGCAAAACGACCCAGTCCGGGTTAGGGTTAATAAGCCTGTTTTACAGGAAATGTCAATATTAAATATAATTTTTTAAAAATTGCCAATATTCAAGGTCTTTTTGGACATAAACGTAATATTGGCGTCATTTTTAAAGCATAATCCTTCACTTAAAGGTCCATGGCCCGATCGCTAATAGCCTCGTCCCCAGAATCCCCAGATTTTACTGGAAGTGGTCAGCATTTTGGTATCAGAAGAAAGCTACTATTTTTCTCATTTACCCTGTGAAATCTTAGAACCAAAGGATGTTTGGTTTGGAGGTTATGAACGAAAATGTGCCCCATTTTGGTCGACCAATATTAATTTTACACAGTACTCTATGGGGCTTACAAAATCACGTTTTTAGCTCTCACATCAAAACAGATTGAAATATCGGCACGAAACTTTACAGATGGGGTTTTGGAGTGAAGGCCAATCTATCAAGATGAAAACTTTGTATCCTTAAATCGGGCCATCCCCCTTTAAAAGCAAAATCAGAGAACATTGTCTATTTCCCCAGAAATAACACATTGTTGCTTTACTAATACATTATTTTTCCTTAAATGACTAAAAAGAGGACTTATTTCTGGTGATAAGAGCAACATTATGGAGACACAATGCTCTTACTTTTAGAATGTTGGACTTGATTTGACAGTGAGTGTGTGCATGAATGCATGTGCATGCACAGGTGGAGAAGTTTGGCTTTATGACTGAGTGCCCGACACAAAAGCAATGCTTTCGAACAGTAGCAATTGGATATTTTCCCATTGTTGTTTATTCCATCTAACAATAGGTAGTTCTTTCGATATCCTCAGAAGTGTAAGAAAGCAAGGCTGTGTGTGTGTGTGTGTGTGTGAGTGTGTGTGTGTGTACATGCGCGCTAGCACGTAAATTTTATTTGCAAATCATTCACTTGGAAGACAAATAGCACAATGATGCTCCAGTACAAACACATTAAGTTTTAAGCCAATGACTTGAGACTTACTAAATTTTACCTAGTCTGACATCTCATCATACCAGCCTTGAGAAGTGAAAGTGTCTTATGTCAAATAATCTGTATTAAGATCACCTCCAGTTAAACATGATGGCTGATGCCTCCATGTGGGAGGGGCTAAGTTTGCTATCATGTTAGTTTGAAAGGAACCCCTTGGTGAGCATCCGTGGATACACGTAACTGTTATGGCATCACTCCATCAGTAGGGTTGCAATTTGATAAGTAGCTGTATAACGTCACAATCTCAGCTTCCTATACCATTCATTTTGTATGTGGCATGATCTTTTTCATTATAGAGAGTACAGTAGGCAACACCCATCTGTTAAGTGACAAATTATTAAGTTTATTGGTACAGGGGTACTATTTAGGGGAAATCTAAAGCCATTCAGTTCACAAAGTGTAACAAGTTTGGCTGTATAGCCAAGCCCTCCCTCCCAATCCGAAGTGCGACCTGGTTAGAAAGTTCATGACTACATTTTTACACTTTAGCTAAAGGTGCATTTTGTGATCCTATTGTGATGTTACTAGCAAATTCTATTGCATTTACAGACAGAAAACCACAAAACACAATTAGGAATTCCTTCTAGAGTAGATTGAATTTGCACGTAAGATTAGGCACACATACTATACTTTGGCCAACAGTTCAGATGATATAAAAATCTCAATTTCTTTGAGGTGAATTGGGGGAATGAGGTTGTGGATCACAAAATGCCCCTTTAAGTTGAAGCATATTTCAGAGGCTCACAAAGCTATCCAAAATTAGTGACCAGACCAGATTACAATTGAAATGAGGGCTCCTTATTTTCCAACATCTCACAAGGGGAAAGCAGGGAGTGGCAAGGCTTCTAATTGGTGGGCTCATGCCACTGCCACTGCTCTTGGTTACACCACTGTCAAGGTGTACTACTCAAGATTCTAAGCTAAATACTGGCCAATCTACTCAGCATCCTGTATTTACCTACTTAAATTCCGATAACTTTGACATGACTTCAGTGCATCATAACAATAACTGCAGGATAATGAAAACCATGTATAATAATTTTTCCACTCAGAGTCCAATATGTTGACCCCCAGCATGCTACCAATAACAGAGTAAGGCTTGTAATCCAGGCTTAGCTACTTTGTTCCGTTTTTGTCTATTCGTGTTCTCTACTTGATATGAAAGCTTACACTTGTACACACTGGACCATCAGTACCGTGGGAAACAACTTGCAGTTTTGATGCTCGACGCTATAATGCATATTGCAAACGCCCTATTCAAATACTCTGTGCAATTTTGATGGTTAACCAATAAAATAACGGCCGGCAGTTTTTTAATCTGTATCTTGAAAGAATGGATTTGGAAACTGAAATTTCAGATGACAATGAGAAAAATACGTCCTTTCATCTTATATCAAAATTGAAATACCTTATCCGGGTAAATCGGGGGGTCCCAAAGACGATCGGAACAATGCAACCTTTAAGTACTGTGAATTTTCCCATTTTGGATTTACACTACCTTCAGTCATACTTTCTCATACGAAATATCAACCATAACAACGCCGCTAACATTAAAACACCTGTCTAAAATAATTGCACTGCTTTCATCTAAGACAAACCTGTTGTTTAGCTTATTTCTAGAGTCCAACATTCCCATTAAATTATGGTTTTTAAACTTTATGTAAACCAAAAAAAAACTTGTATCAGATACTTTCATCTTTGCAGGTTCTTTATATACTACTGACATAGGCCGCTAGGCCTTGTGACTAGTTACCCACAGTTGAGTCCTAAAAGTCTTATATTTCCCTCAAAGACCATATTTAGAATCAGCTGAAAGGAGTCCCAACAAGCCAAGTC
The DNA here is from genome assembly GCA_023653785.1 of Ophioderma brevispina. Taxonomy (NCBI): domain Eukaryota; kingdom Metazoa; phylum Echinodermata; class Ophiuroidea; order Amphilepidida; family Ophiodermatidae; genus Ophioderma; species Ophioderma brevispina. The sequence continues at coordinate 106,648 of JAMKCH010072758.1, read as the reverse complement.
TGAAGTAGTGGTTTTTGAGATGGCTCCCAAATGACCACAGCAAAGTTGGGAAGCCATCTCCAAACCCCCTGTTTTTGTGCTATACACCTATACAGAATCTTCAGGTTGAATGGTTGAAGCACGTATAGATATAGAAATTTTGCCAAGATATGCAGGTGTTGTTACAATGTACTTGGATTTGCATGGTATTGATGCCGAGGTGTTTGACCAATCCCATATGCATTGCAATATGCTAGATAATTGACGTACAAAAAACATGTCAGTTCTTAGGGATCAAAGTATTCAAGAAATTAAAGGACCACAAAAAATTCATGATCATGCCTAAAAAATTCCTTAAAATACTAAGCTTTTGGGCTAAAAATGAGTGTAAAAGTCCAGGTTTTTATGTGGGATCACATGACCCTATTGAGGTGAAATTTCCCAAAACTGGTTGCATTGTGGGATCGACTCAATACACCCTTTGTATTGATGCTAAAACAAACAACTGACTGCAGCAATAGGCATGTTTGTCTATCACATCCGGCATACAGTCATATCACAAATTTGACAAAACAAGTGGGCGTCCACTCAAACAAAACACACACATTTGAGAGTGGGTCACCACGTGCACCAGACCCACCGCTCACTGCTAAAAACATTAGGGGATCTAATTAATTAAGCTCAGTAATGGGCAATATTAGCAATAAAAAATTAAGGAAATTGAATGCATAGATGATTAATCGCAATCTCATTGCCGGATGACTTTTTCACCACAATTTCAGAGGTACACTGAAGTAGTAAAGCAACATGGTTTATTCAGTTTAATGGTGTTATATGGCGGAATGATAATACTCATCAATGCAGAATTTTTTCCAAAGTTTGATTTCAGTCGCATTTTTTTAAAACTATGAACAGAAATATAGATTGAGCAGATGGGCGGTTACTTTGCACTGTATGATTTTGCATTACTTAGTTAAGTAATCATTAGACCAAGAAAATCCAGTAAAATTGTTACATATATCAAATACCCCTTATCAGGAAATTTGGAATTTTACCAATTTTTTGTGTTTTTAAATTTGTTTAAAATAACCTTTTAATAAATTTAAAAAAGGAAAAAACCTAAAAAATTTTGAAAATTGTCAAATTACAACATATACTTTTCCTGTCTTAAAAGAAAGTAATCTCTAACATAATTGTAAAATTTTGATTTGAATCTACCATCATACCATTTTACGTGAGTGGTCAATTATGCCAAGAAAAAAAGTTATGTCTCAGAAGACCGCGCGCATTATATATATAGGTTTAAAAAATTTAAAAAAAGAAAACGGTTTTTTTTTTTAAGGTTTACCTCACTTAAATTTTTTTTGTAAAAAATTTCAGAAAACAAAAAATTAAAAAAGTTGGGCCAAAAATGCTTAAAAAGAAAAAGAAAAACTGCATTTCGCATTAGCATTTTCACATTTCTCTTGAGACAAACGTGTTTTTTTTATTTTAGTTTTTGCCTACGAGATATTACAATAGCTCCTAGTTACTGTAACATTAATTTCTTTAGTCCAAGCACCCCAATTTTAGCTCGCACCATCAAATGCAAACACAACAACTCAGGCCCCAAATATTTTACCAGAAGTCTGAAGAAAAATGCAAGTTTTTTACTACAGGGATGTAAGTGGGAAAATCACAAATTTTTCTTAAATTGACCGGCTCTGCCCCATCGTCAAATGTTTATGCGCAATGCTAACCTTTTTACACGGGAATGTCTACAAAAATGCTACAGAAGGGTTTAATTCCAGATTTTTTAATGGCCAAATTTCGGAAATCCAGAATTTTCCAGAAGTCTTCCAATCCCCTGTGAATGACTCGATATGATTAATGACTCATATATGATGGAGCGAGTAGTGTGGGATTTGGCTAGGATTGGGTAGTGCCCTTTAAATTGTGAGAAATTGTATTCTCAATTCTTCTAGTGCCTATGGTAGTACAATTACAACAGCCCTGGGAATTTTAAAAAACTAGTCCAAACTTGCAACTATCAACTTTTCTGAAAGAACAGGGTTTGAATACATAATTGTCTGTATTGCCCTGGGGCCAAAGCCATGATTATTGGGGAAGAAACTCAACACACCAATTCAAGCTTGGCCTGCCATAGGCCTTTTTCATTCTCCTTACGTTTTGTAAGGCCTTTTAATTAACATCAATTTTCGGTGCATCACTTTCTTTGCTAATTCCCCCAGGAAGCCATTTTTGAAATATAACCAAATAGCACTTGGTTTCTGAGAGATTCACATTTTCGCATTCCGGGAATGTTGTCACACCCAACAACATGCCTGATATGGCACGGTTCACATGACTTGTGGATATGGGAAAAACAAAACTCAACAAAATCTCACACCACCTGTATAGAATACCAAGCAGGCCGTCAACCATCGCTTCAATTCCGTGATGGAACCACAAATTTTGAGCATACTATTTTCCAACCATTGGGACCTAACTGAGAGAATTGTTCTTGCCTTTGAACACCATCTATCAAGTCACATAGCAAACTTGAGCACTTTAAAACGATCTAGCCCAGCAGAGACTAAAGCTGGACAAGTTCAAAATTGTTTAATTTTTTTGGTCAAATTAGCCTTTTCATATTTGGAATCCTAATGGAAATGCATTCAAAGGAGTCCCAACAAGCCTAGTCTTTGGCCAGTGGTTTTGAGATTGGCTTCCCAAACAAAATCCAATTTGGGAGCCATTACAACACCAGACTTAGCGAGTGTTGACAAACAGAAGGACTTAATTCCGCGCGGAAAGAAATCTTAAAGATTCTGCTGTATACTGCTTTTGAGAAATGATATGTTTAATATTTTTACTAAGCAATCTATTCATTACTCAAAATGTAAACAAATCTCATAAAGCTCATATATGGTAACTGTAAGCAAATTATAATAAACTTTGATAAACAAAGAACAATTTAACTTTAATTATGAACAGCATGAATTAAGAATTCTTTAATACTACTCCTTCAGTGCTGAGTTACAGCTTTCTGTTTGTCAACCTCGTTTATGTTATAAACAATACAGAATCTATCCAGGTTTGAAAGAGTTAATTAGTCCTTTATGATGATGCCTTATCAAAAGTACAGAATACAAAAATTGCAACCTTAGAATTAACCTGTGTATAATATAAATACAAAGATGGCTTTAGGAGGTAATTACATAGTGAGATTAATTTTCTTACTGTATAGGAATACAAAACAAAAACAAACCAAAACCCAGTAGAACATGTGAAATGAAGTACAAGAAATATTCTGTACTTGTGGGTCAAGCAATTGTCATGTTCCACAAAAAAAATACACATAGGTGGTTATGCAGCTTCAGCTGTGGAGAGCGGGATTTCCTAACTAGAGGCACTGTTCACAGTTTGCTGAACGAGAGGTTAAAGATCATCTTTTACATCAGCAAGCTACTCATTAACTCTTTTGTCTAATTTCAAGGCAGATTTTCTAATATCATGTATCCAATATCTCATTAATGGAAAAGGTAAACATTTACCAATTGATCTCCTGAAAAAGCATTCTGTAATACACCTATCGTGAAAGCGATGCTGTTGCAACCTCCTACAATTTTGCAAAAAATACGCTATGAATTGTAATTTTGGTATCATGTATAAATAACAAGTTCCCGAGTCGCCTTTTTCTACTGACACTACTTCAAAATGATGTCATAATTCCAGAAAATTTCCCCAATTTTTACTTACAAGTCGGCGGCAGATTTTGTAATTTTTTTTTTGCTTTGTTTGTGGAGATACCGAATACAATCAAATCAAATTTCCCTTTTTTGAGCAAAAAATCATACAAACAACACAGGGTTTTTGCTTTTAATGAAAGAAATAGTATTCTGACCTACATAGTAATTTCTCTTGCTTAATTTATATCTGTACGAATCTTTTAATAAGGAAAAGCAAAACACTAATCCTGAGGGTTGTACCAACTCCTACCCCAGAGATTTTTGAAACCTACACTTACCCTCATCTTTTTCTACTCACAATGTCATAATTCAAGAAAACCCAAATGTGTCCCAATATTTCTTAATATAGGTATAGGCCGATTAACCATTTTGAGCCAAAAACCATAAAACCATAGATTTTTTTGCTTTATATAAAGGAAATAGTCTATTCTGAGCTCCAAGTAAAGTTTTGCTTACTTATTTCTTATAGGAAAAAAACAAAGAAATATTCAGAGTGGTACCGATCTCCTATCCCACACTTAACTCCTAGAAGTGGGATTCTATGTGTCTCCTTTTTCCTCTTCTAAAAATGTACTATAACAGTCCACCAAATATATCAAACTGTTTGTCATTGGGTGTTTGGTGTATTTTTAGTGATGGGTGGAAAACTTCAAGGGAGGAACCACGGGTTGGCAACAAATCCCCTGGGTTAGGTTGTTTTAATCTTGATGAGTCAAGGAGGTAGAGCCAAATTCAGACCAACATTGGACTAATAAGACAGAAATAGGCAACCGTTCATTTGATCTTTGCCCGAGATCGCAATTATATTTGAATCCAAGATGACTGTCATATTGTTCATGTTTAACGATTGTACAACACCACTGCATTGGGCTACTCAATGATGCCGACTGGTTAAAAGGGCACCTTTAATGGCTTGCTCGCATACAACGAACCCATCTGCCTTGGTTAAGTAAAACTCCATCATCAATCTCACTACTACCATGCTGTTTTATCTTTTCTCTTTGTAATTTAAAATTAAAAAAAGAAAAAACCTAAAAAATTAAAAAAAAAAAGAAAAACTGCATTTCGCATTAGCATTTTTCACATTTCTTCTGAGACAAACTTGTTTTTTATTTTTTGGCCTAACGTATATTAAAATAGCTCATAGACTACTGTACAATTAATTTCTGGTAGTCCAAGCAACCCATATTTTAGCTCGCACCATCAAAATGCAAAACAACTCAGCCCAAATATTTTACAGAAGAGCTGAGAAAAATGCAAGTTTTTACTACAGGGATGTAAGTGGGAAAATCACAAATTTTTTGAAAATTGATCCGGCTCTTGCCCCATCGGCAAAACGTTTATGCGCAATGCTAAACTTTACACGGGAATTGTCTACAAAAAATGCTACAGAAGGAGTTTAAAATTCCAGATTTTTTTAATGGCCAAATTTCCGGAAATCCAGAAATTTCCAGAAGTCTTCCATATCCCTGTGAATGACTCAGATATGATGGAGTGAGTAGTGTGGGATTATGGCTAGGATTGGGTAGTGCCCCTTTAATGTGAGAAAATTTATTCTCAATTCTTCTAGTGCCTACGGTAGTTACAATTACAACAAGCCCTGGGAATTTTAAAAAACTAGTCCAAACTTGCAACTATCAAACTTTTCTGAAAGAACAGGGATATTGAATACATAATTGTAGTGTATGCCTGGGGCCAAAGCCATGATTATTGGGAAAGAGAACTCAAACACACCAAGTCAAGCTGGGCCTGCCATAGGCTTTCATTCTCTTACTTTTTGTAAGGCTTTAATTAACAGTCAATTTTCGAGTGCATCACTTTCTTTGCTAATTCCCCCAGGAAGGCAATTTTGAATATACCAAATATCACTTGGATTCTAAGAGATTCACATTTCTGCATTTCCTGGGAATGTTCACAGCCTAGCACATGCCTATTATGCACGGTTCAAATGACTTGTGGATATGGGAACAAAATCTCACACACATGTATAGAATACCAAGCAGGCCGTCAACCATCGCTTCAATTCCGTGATGGAACCACAAATTTTGAGGCATTACATATTTTCCACCATTGGGACCTAACATGAGAGAATGTCTTGCCTTTGAACACCTAGTCTATGCAGTCAAATAGCAAACTTGAGCACTTTAACGATCTCAGCCCAGCAGGAGACTAAAGATGGCACAAGTTCAAAATTTTTATTTTTTTGGTCAAAATTATGCATTTTCATATTTGGAATCATAATGAAAAATGCATTCAAATGAGTCCAAACAAGCCTAGTCTTTGGCCAGTGGTTTTGAGATGGCTTCCCAAACAAAATCATTTGGGAAGCCATTTAAAAACCAGACTTATCGAGTGTTGACAAACAGAAGGACGTAATTCAGCGCTGAAAGAAATATTAAAGAATTTCTTTAATTCTGCTGTAATACTGCTTTTGAGAAATGTGATGTTTAATATTTTCTACTAAGCAAATCTATTCATTACTCAAAATGTAAACATCTCATAAAGCTCATATATGGTACTGTAAGCAAACATTATATAAACTTTAGTAAACAAAGAACAATTTTTAATTATGAACAGCAGAATTAAAGAAATTCTTTAATACTCCTTTCAATGCTGAGTTACGTCTTTTCTGTTTGTCAACCCTCGTTATATTATAAACAATACAGAATCTATCAGGTTTGAAAGAGTTAATTAGTCCTTTATGATGATGCCTTATCAAAGTACAGAATACAAGAAATTGCACCTGAGAATTAACCTGTGTATAATATAATGACAAAGATGGCTTTAGAGGTAATTAAATAAGTGATATTAATTTCTACTGTATAGGAATACAAAACAAAAACAAACCAAAACCACGGTAGAACATGTTGAAATGAAGTAAACAAGAATATTCTGTACTTGTGGGTCAAGCAATTGTCATGTTCCACAAACAAAATAACAACAATAGTTGTTCTGGCAGGCTTACAAGCTGGGCATGTGGATAGTGTGATTTCCTAACCTAGAGGGCACTGTTCACAGTTGCTGAACAGAGAGGTATAAGATCATATTTTACATCAAGCTACTCATTAACTCTGTTGATCTTAATTTCAAGCAGATTTCTAGATAATCATGTATCCAGTATCTCGTAATGGAAAAGGTAACATTTGAACAAATTGATCTCTGAAAAAGCATTTCTGTAATACACCTTATCAGTGAAAGGCGATGCTGTTGCAACCCTCCTACAATTTTGCAAAAAAATTACGCTATGATGGTAATTTTGGTATCAGTGTATAAGATACAAGTCTCCTTTTTCTACTGACACTAACTTCACAATGATGTCATAATTCCAGAAAACATTTCCCCAATATTTACTACAAGTAGGCAGATTTGTAATTTTGCTTTGTTTGTGGAGATACCGAATAAAATCAAATCAAATTTCCCTTTTTTGAGCCAAAAATCATACAAACACAGGGTTTTTGCTTTTAATGAAAGGAAATAGCTATTCTGACCTACATAGTAAATTTCTTGCTTAATTTATATCTGTAAGAATCTTTTAATAAGGAAAAGCAAAACTAAATCCTGAGGGTTGTACCAAACTCCCTACCCCAGATATTTGATAACCTACCTTACCTCATCTTTTTCTACATCACAATGTCATAATTCAAGAAAACCCAAAATTTTCCCAATATTTACTTAATATAGGCCGATTAACCATTTTGAGCCAAAACCATAAAAACATAGATTTTTGCTTTATATAAAGGAAATAGCTATTCTGATCTCCAGAGTAAAAGTTTTGCTTACTTATTTCTTAATAGGAGAAAAAACAAAAGAAAATATTAAGAGTTGTACCGATCTCCCTATCCCGCAACTTAACTCCTAGAAGTGGTAGTCTAATTGTGTCTCCTTTTTCTCTTCTAAAATGTACTAGAACTGTCCGACAAATATTCAAAGCTGTTTGGTCATTGATTTTGGTGTATTTTTAGTGATGGGTGGAAAACTTCAAGGGAGGAACCACGGTTGCAACAAATCCCTGGGTTAGATGGTTATCATTGATGAGTCAAGGTTGGTAGAGGTAGAGCCAAAATTCAAGACACATTTGGACTAATAAGACAGAAAATATGAACCGTGCATTTGATCTTTGCCCGAGATCGCAATTATATTTGAATCCAAGATGACTGTCATTATTTTCAGTGTTAACGAGTGTACACGCATTGGCTTACGTCAATGAGGCCGACTCGTTTAAAAGGGCACCGTTAATGGCTTGCTCGCATACAAACGAACCCATCTGCATTTGTTAAGTAAACTCCATCATCAATTCTCACTAATACCATGCTGTTTATCTTTCTCTTTGTAATTTACACTTTAACACTGGCATTCATGCAAGCTCATATTACGATGAAAATTACAAGCATTCACATTAAGATATGATCTCTTATTACAGGGCGAGGGACTTGGGCGTCCTTTCAGTGTCTAAGCTAACATCACAATTCCGGATGATCTGTGATGCAAGTGATAGAGCTTGCTATTAATGGGCCAACACGTTGACCGATTTATTTCACTTTTAACCTATGAAGGATAAAATAATACCAAGAAGTTGTCTCTGGATACCCAGGCTAAATATGAAAGACACAAATAAATCAAATTTAAAAAAAAAGGGATTTCTGTCTCTACTCTCACATTAACTATTTTCATCTTCAGTAGATAGCAATGTACAGTGTTTTTTCTTGTAAAATTTACAGAAAGAGTTCCATATGTACCCCTCTTCCAAATTCCACAGGAAACAAATTATTTTTATTATGGCCAAATGCTGACAAATACCCTAACCCTAAGGCCAAAAATAAAAAATAATTTGTTACATGTAGGACGTCAAAGGGGAATACATATGGAACTCTTGCCAAATTTACTTTTCAATATTATGAATTTTATTTCACCACTTATCACTAAAGATGTAGGGTTGAGTGACTTTGTATGCATGAGTGTGAGTGGGGGGGACTGTATGTATCTTTTTCTACTGCATTTAGACAAAAGCTGGGCATAGTCATTTTTACAAACACCATAAAGGACAACAATATCTGTGGATTTCACAGATACACCTACAACCACGAAAGCTAGCAATATGAAGATTTTAATATTGTACACATTAACCCTATCCCTCCCACACCATAGAAAAAAAACAATGCAGAGGCTACAAAATGCCCTATTGTAATATGATTGCATCATCAAATGGTCAGTCAGCAACACAATGGTGGCTTGTCATCCACAGCAACATTGGTATGTGATGAAAAAAAACACAAAGCACTATATTTTGAGAAAAACAAAAACATTTAAAAGAGGTACAAAGTGGGAATGGTACTGAATCCCAATCCCGAGTCCTATCTGAGATACAACTAACATAAATGGCACATTAGGATGGATCCAAAATGTGTTTAAAACTTTGTGAGATGCACCCTTGGCCACCCAATTCTCGTCATTGATCATACCTTTAAACATCATACCCATAAAAAACCACACTCAGCTATTGACACTGCCGATAGCATGTGCTGATGGTAATATAAACGAATTAAACTCAATAGTTCACAAACTACCTTATCCACTATCGGGAATGTTAGCAGTGATGAGAGAACTGCCTGGGATCAACCAGATCTCTACTCCGGGTATCACAAACCTCACAACCTGCTTGCCTACCCGCCCTAATGTACATTAGATCACACATGATTCAATCACACTGTATCTAACCCTGGGCTATGCCTTGCTGCAGGGATTTACTATTAATTATGAAGGCTTAGCTGTAAGACAGACTGTCTCAGTTGCAAATTTCTAATCCGATACAAAGAACTCCACTTAGCACCTTCAGGTGGTTGAGGAAACCGATAGTGCCGCTCACATGATACGCTTATGCGAAGGTAATACCACACGTTGTAAGCAGGCTTATTGAGTATATTGTTCAATTATGCAAGCCTGATCTAGTTTTATTTGCAGAGATCATTTTCTGTTTGAGATGATCTCATCTATCATGATATGAAACCTTCTTTTGAAATGCCCAGGTTTTCAGGCATTTCTGCAAGATATAAGCGTGGTAATCTTTCTCCGAATTATAGAAAGTTGTTATTTTCATGTTCCATACAGAGCTAGTTCTGGCCACTGTTTCCTACTTAATCACAATGGCATACATTAACGACCAATATATCTCAAAATTATGGCCCCATCCTCCGTGAGTGCCTGCATCAATATTATTATCAGTTTCAAGTCCAAAAGAACCCAGAAAACACAATTAAGTAAATGACTTTGAATTCTAAAAATGTGTGTAAAATACGAGAAAGAATTAAACCGTCCATAATTAAGGTGGTGCCCACACAGTTTTATTAATTGCAGAATCCTCTTCCATTCTGTGTAGTCTCTGATTAAACTCTTCCAGGCTTGCTGGTAGGGAACGATATATTTGAGAGTCATACATGTCTCCTTAAAGATTGATAATCATTAATGCAAAGAAATGTACAATCATTCAAATGGAAACATTCACTATGAGCTAGTAAAAGCTCAATTCTCCTGGCACAGTTTTGTAGCTTTCATTCACCAATGTATTTAGAAAATATACCCCCTGGTTTTTGGGTATGATATATGATACCCAGATCACACAAGGTCAGTTCATGTCAATGTATGTACAAGTACAACCCACTGAACTGTGTCCTTGGTGGATGAGCATAATGTAACTAGCATAATGTAACTCATAGTGATTCCTTACCTGTTGGGATCACTTTTGTTTATGGGAGTACGTAATGGTTACCGGGGCGGATTTTCTTTACTTTTATCGGGTGCAACTTTTAAAAGAGCTTTATCATTCTATATTGCCTAAGAATTCACTTCTTACTACATGTCTCTTATCTATTGATCTTCTTCGGATTTTGCAATTACCACCTCAAATGGCTAGACTAGAAAAAGGACATAGGAAAAAAGGAACTATGTTGAAGTATTCCGCATTTAAAAATTCATGCCATTTTTGTGCGCTGACAATGTACCGGATGTTCAAACTAAAGGCTATCAAATTTCATGTGGATGTTCATTCTGTATTTTAGTCGCCTTGACTACAGACTTCAGATTCAATTAGCAGAAAGACGGAAGTATTGATGTCGCTATGAGACCCAACTAATGAATCTGACAATTGATGTGCGACTTTTAGAACCTTTCTGTGAAGTGGCAAATGGGTCTAATGAGCGGCCCATTTGATCTACTAGATCAAACATCTTTTTATAGTAGGCTTCGCTCTTAGACCCTAATGACCTACATTTTCACACAGCACTGGTTTAAGTGGCACACTGTTTTAGAAAAATTGTTTAATTCTAACGTTAACCTTTAATGGATTCTTCATAATATTACATTTATACATAATTTAGCCCCTTCTTTAAACTTTAAAATCCAAATGTGATTAATTAGAATTCCTGCCGTTACACAGTAGAAAAGAATCAATATTTGCTTCAGCAAAGAAGCATTAGGCTGAGTATACTGTTGAGTGTACTTTTGATCCTCCAGATTCACATTAAGTAACCATTAACAGGCGCGGATCCAGGGAGGGGTGGAGGGGGCTCGCGCCTCCCGGTAATGTTGCAAATTCTTGCAAAATCAGTCCATTTTAGACAAGTTACAGCCTTTCAGCCCCCCGGTGGTAATTTTGCGTTTTTCAAATTTGAATCCGCCCCTGATTAAAAGTACTATAAAGCCAAACCAGTAAGCCATCTACTCCTAAAATTGTCAGTTTTTTTATCTATTTCAAATAAAATCCCATTAATTTAATGAAGAAAAATAAGTTTATCATAGTTTCTCCCAAATAATAATAAAATGCATTATATGGGTCACAGCCCACGTGTTTACCAATCCAGACCACTCATTACAATCTATTTGGAAAAGGTGCGAGGAATTTCATGTTCAAACTCCTATCTCCGTAGATAGCAACAAAATGTTTACCTGATATCTACAGTAGATAGCAACAAAATGTTTACCTGCTATCTACAGTAGACAGCAACAAATGTTTACCTGTTATCTACTGTAGATAGCACCATTTTGATTACTAACAATGGAGAGCAATGATGCATGCTGATATCCACTAACAGTATTTAGTGGATGGCATTTAATGAAAATGAAAAGAGTTAAACAGAAAAGGCACACATATAACATTCAGATTAAGGGATACCAAAGTCTCTTTGGCAATCGGCATAAATAACAGGTATACCCTGCGTACCTACTTTGTTTCATATCTTTATTCTGGTATGGAATAAAGCAAATGATAGAGAGTAGGTGAAAAGCTTATAATGCTAATTGTCTCTTCTAAACATTTTGAGGTGAGACAAAACTTTTCCAAACCAACTATTTACTGTACAGCCCTTAGTACATCGAAGCACATTTTGAACATTCAGTATTAAACTTCAGCTGGTTTAAAAATAACTGTTTTGCCAGGTGGGCATATTTATGTTATCCATTCAGGCATATTCCACCATGTTCCACCTAAATATTCATGAGCACTGCAATAAATTAGGTTCACTTTTTCAAAAAACACTTCCGATACTACAAAAGACCAATATAATCAAAGGAGGAATGAGGCAGTCATGTGAACTTCAATATGACACAATTTACAAGGGCACAAAAGTACGGCGATGTACTGCAACAGTGCTTTCACCTATTCAATATCTAGCACATTAGGCCAATTTACACCACTAGACTAAAAATATTCTCATACGAATATGAAAAATAATGTTCCACCAACACATGCACTTTACAGCATGCCTCCCACTTGTATTAATTAATACGGGGAGGTTAATGCACAGATCATATTAAAACTTCAACACTATTACTTTCAAGATTATATTTCTGTGGCATATGAGACCCACTAAATCTTATCTCCAATTGCTCTTGTGTGAATGATTAGAAAAATCTTTTCTGCATGATTTACTTGTGCACAACTTTACACAACTATTAGAGATTTATTAGGATTTATTTTGCATCTCTCAGCCCTCCCCAATGTGATGTTGTGCATCAGTAGACTGTAGAATCAAATCTTTTCAGTGTGATTCAATTGTGCAAATATCTTTTTCTAATAGCTCCTATGGATAATACTGTGCATGAATGGAATTAAATATTTTTATTATTAGTATAACCATTTAAGACTTGTAGTGCCCAACTCAAGCTCAAAAGCGCGATAATTATTTTTGATTGGTGCATAAGTCATATGAAAGCAGAAGCAGTATCACAAGTTATCTCATTTTTCTGATATGAAGTTGGAACTGACGTCAAAGCCTTTCTACACTCACATCAATCATATCGTCTTCCAAATAAGAGTTACGTTGTGATTTTGAGTAAATGTGCATCTATAATAATGTAAATGATGTCAGTGCCAATTCAAAGTCTCTCACCTCTGCAGTTAGGCAGATGAATTTGGTTGCCAAGGGTCTAGTTGCAATACCAATGCTGCCCCCCCAATATTTTCCTCAGGCTGCAATCCTGCAATCCAACATTGTGAGCAGTTTACACATGTGTTTGTAATGTTCTCCCACATTAGGGGGAAAGGAAGAAGGGGGAGGGGACAGGGGACCCTGAAGTGAAGAAACAGAAATAAAACTTCAGGTATATTTTTAAACATTTTCATTCAGTATGAGATTTCAAACTGTTTCAAGTATTATTATATTTATTTAATAAAAACTTGCTTTTAACCAATCTGCTGGGAATGTGATTTAGAGAATAAAGGTATGATTTTGGGAACTGGTACTCTCTTTATGACACAAATTGAAACCAAGGCGATGGCATTATTTTAAGTGGAAGAACGAGGCCAGAGGCCAAGTTCTTCCACGCAAAAATAATGGCATCGCTGGTTTCAATTCGTGTCGTAAAGAGTATCGGTTCCAAAATCATACCTTTATTCTCATTATTATAGAGATTTCTAATTCAAAGCAATATTTAACCTAATTTAGTGATCCTAATGGCTTAAATAAAACAAGAAAGGACTACCACTACCCAGTGAGAAAAATCAAAACCAGCTGAATGCAAAGAACATACGCAACGAGATGTAACGTTGGCATATGAGCGCAACGGTAGCAAAATGCAGTATGATGCAAGTGCATCAACCTCCAAATAACATCAATACGCAGCGCGTACTACCAATGAAAATGAAATTACAGCGCCAATGAAATTACATTTTCACAGCTGTTTAAGAATAACATTTCTGATGTAAGAGTTCCTAATTCGGACCTATTGAAATATATGTTCGGCTACTCACTCAGACCCATCGTTTAGTGTGTAAGAACATATCTAGTTTGCGGAAGGTGCCGGTTCGAATCCAACCAGGAACACTTTTTTTCCAAGAGCTTAAGTGCACCATCCCCTTCTGAGGAAAGCTAAACACTAAATCAATGCCATTGCACTTTTGCAAGTATGCAGCAAAATTGCCTAACTTTTCACTTCTTGTGCAATCATTTTTTTTTTTTTTTTTTTTAACATTTTCATTCAGTATGAGATTTCAAACTGTTTCAAGTATTATTATATTTATTTAATAAAAACTTGCTTTTAACCAATCTGCTGGGAATGTGATTTAGAGAATAAAGGTATGATTTTGGGAACTGGTACTCTCTTTATGACACAAATTGAAACCAAGGCGATGGCATTATTTTAAGTGGAAGAACGAGGCCAGAGGTCAAGTTCTTCCACGCAAAAATAATGGCATCGCTGGTTTCAATTCGTGTCGTAAAGAGTATCGGTTCCAAAATCATACCTTTATTCTCATTATTATAGAGATTTCTAATTCAAAGCAATATTTAACCTAATTTAGTGATCCTAATGGCTTAAATAAAACAAGAAAGGACTACCACTACCCAGTGAGAAAAATCAAAACCAGCTGAATGCAAAGAACATACGCAACGAGATGTAACGTTGGCATATGAGCGCAACGGTAGCAAAATGCAGTATGATGCAAGTGCATCAACCTCCAAATAACATCAATACGCAGCGCGTACTACCAATGAAAATGAAATTACAGCGCCAATGAAATTACATTTTCACAGCTGTTTAAGAATAACATTTCTGATGTAAGAGTTCCTAATTCGGACCTATTGAAATATATTGTTCGGCTACTCACTCAGACCCATCGTTTAGTGTGTAAGAACATATCTAGTTTGCGGAAGGTTGCCGGTTCGAATCCAACCAGGAACACTTTTTTTCCAAGAGCTTAAGTGCACCATCCCCTTCTGAGGAAAGCTAAACACTAAATCAATGCCATTGCACTTTTGCAAGTATGCAGCAAAATTGCCTAACTTTTCACTTCTTGTGCAATCAGTCCAACAAAGATTCAACTGGTTTCTGAACCCCATACAAAAGAGTGTGAATGTAATGAAAGTATACAAAACAATCAACAGGTGTAACAATATCATAGAAATAGTTTCAGTGGGATTTCACACATTGCTGCCACTTTAGGTAACCGAAAACTCACTATGACTGTGAATTAGCCAAGCATGTTCAATAACTTGCTTGTATTGTTTTTCACACATTAACAACTATTTAAGAGTCTTGGGTATCAAAGCTAAAAAATGATCACAGTTCATTCATGCATCAGGGCAAGTTTGTTTAGCTTATTTGTGGGCACCCTTGACCAATTTCAACCATGAGATATTCTCTGTGGCTTAAGTTCTCATGGGAAAATAGATCATTAGTGAAACAAAACCAGTTTGATGTATCTGCCTGGTCATACAAATAATTTTGCCTTCTGGGAACTACAGAGAAATCTGAACACACGTCAGAAAAATCTTGCACTATTTGTTCAACATTACTACAGTGTTAAAAGCTTTTGGGCACTACAAAAAAAGCCTTTGGATGGATTAAATCACAAAAAAAAACAAATGCAGTAATTTGTGTGACAATTTTAGTTTTAAAATTTCATTTTAAGCGATTCCTTTTTTTTAATTCACTTCTCACGATTTTCTGGGAGAAAATCCCCTTTTCTATGACCTGGTATCTGGGTTGAAACAAGAAAAAAATAGCAGATATTACGACTCCAAAACATTAGAAAAGAGAAAATCACACAAATATATTTCCAAGGAAAGGCAAGGGCTGATGAAGGAACCATAGTCCACTTTGGTAAGGCTTTGCAATCAAAAACACTTATAAGCATTTGGAAATGTTTCTCATCTACAGAAATTTTTTGCATCATGTATTGGTGGTTTTTGGGTGGTGCAAGGATATTTCCAACAATCTTGTTCTTCCCTTGGATTTTTCAAACAACTAGGAGACAGAGTGGGTGTACGGGTGATCAGAGCAAGCAGGGATTTTGATTCCTTTTTACAAATACTGTTTGCGGCCCGGAGGGAAACTTACCGACAAGATTGAAAATGTGCTGCTGGAACCAGAAAAGGTGTGTAATGGTCGGTGTTTTCAGCCGACTTCATGATTCGAACACCTTCATTTTTTGAACGGTTCAATAGATATCCTAAAAGGCTTCTTTCCCAAATTTCAATGGATTCTGAGGGTTTCATTTTGTGTTTTTGAAAAGATATCTACATCCGTGTCTTTATTTTTGAAAATTTGAGGAATTTCTGTGTAGCAACGAACACAGTGGGGTCTTTAGTATTTTTTTTGGGGGGGGGGGTTAAATGTAAAAACCAAGAAATATATAAGAAAAAAATGGGGAAAGTGGTGGTGGGGGACATTTTGTTCAGGGGGTACTCAAGTTCATTTGGGAGGTTGTGGTATTTATTAGCCAACTATATAACATATCTAACATATAGAGTAGTGTGCTGTACGGTATACAATAAATACCTGAATAAATACACTTCCTGAGGGAAATTTGAGAGGGAAATACTACATAGCAAGCAGATGGTTAGAGCTTCAGCTAGACGGATTCAATATTATATTTTGTTTGTAAGCATGAGCATCATACATACAACTTTGTGATTCTCCTTACTTTTCCAGTTTCTTCTGACAAGGACTCTTTTTTGGCCTTTTTTTCATCTAAATGGTAGTCAAGCAGAATTACGCAACAAATATTATTGGTTACTTTGCCACAAATGTGAGTAAATTCAGGGATATAAGTGGGCATAATTGATATCCTGAAAAGTGGATCCAGCCTTGCCCCAGAGGCCAAACATTTGCAAGCACGCTTACACTTTTATCGAAATTGTCCAACAAAAGGCTACTAAAGGAGTTAAAGGTACCAAAAAATGTGGGTATGCTTTTTATACGAAATAATCAGCTAGCAGACAGTACATAAATGTTTAAAATGTATTTTTTTTATTTGGCCAAATTTCCTAATTCCTGAATTTTCCTAAGTCTTACATCCCTGCAAATTTTCATTTTTTAAATTTTTACTGTATTTGGTATACCGAGATATTTTGCATTATTGCATTACCAAACTTGAAATTTACTTAGTTTTTGATACCACACTTTTAATCTGAGATATGATCTTAAGCAGCTTAGTCAATGTACTGGAGATACCATTTTTTTAATTCATGTTATGGGGAGGGGGGACTGTTTTTTTTAAGAATTTTCACCAAACTTTTAAAATATTGATTTTGCCTATTTTTCTTCTGGATATCACCTGTTGTCCTTGATATCCATTATCTCATCAAAATATCTCCTGATTTCTAGAATAACAGTCATCCCTTTTGTTGTTCTGGCCATATTCTGCTCAAGATAGTCTACTTTTCGCTATTTTCTGGTCTTTGCATAACCACATCCAATTTCCCTCCCATGGCTACCCTATGACAGTAGTGAGCTTTGTTTAGACCAAGAGTTTACATGGACAAGAGTTATAGACATGGAAGTAAGAGCACAGTCTCCCTGAAGGGGCAGTTTGTAATTTTAGTGCTTTTCGACTGAGGATACCATATCCTCAAAGAAAGCTTAGTTGTGAATTTCATTTGATTCTGAAGTGCATTTTTGGTTTACAAGAGAGGTTGTATACGGTGCCTCACTCGCTGTAATTTCTTTGTTAAATGTCCATTTTTCTTCGCTGAGACTGTTGAATCCGCAGTGACGATGGGCATACACAGATACTTTGGCCAATGATTCAGTGAATACAACAATATGAATTTGTTTTGAAGTTGTGCGAAGAAATCACAACATGACCCCTTTATGAGCTTTGGTTTTATTTCCTAAAGGGGGATGGCCCGATGTTAAGGATATGAAGTTTTCATCTTGATAGAGTTGGCCTTCACTAAAACCCCATCTGTGAATTTTCGCGCTGATATTTTAATCCGTTTTGCTATGAGAGCTAAAAACGTTATTTTTAAGCCCCAATAAGTACAGTGTAAATTAATATTGGTCAGACAAAATGGGGCAACATATTCGCTCAGACTTCCAAGCCAAATTCCTTTTGCCCTAGGATTTCACAGGATAAATGAGAAAATAGCTTTCTCTGATACCAAAATGTAGACGAATTCCGGTTAAACTATGGAGGTTTTGGGATGAGGTTATTAGCGCTCGTGCCATGGACCTGTAATTATTTGCAGAAGAATAAAAAGTATTAAATATTCACTTTTCATTGATTAACATACCGATAATACAACAACAATATCCACCTTGTTCTTTGGTAAAAAAAAAGTCCCAGGGGAATAAAAACAATTTATTTATTATTGCTTTAATTCTATTTCCTTTATCATTAAAAAAGTTTGACCTTGTTTGTTTTCTACTCCTCAAATGAGAAGTAATTATTCCCAATTAATAATGGATACATATCTGAAAGCTGAGTGTAGTCATGATGCAGTCATTTCCGCTACTGACACAAAATATAATGAACAGATAAATGCTTCTTTCCTTCCGTCGAATTTTAGCCAATTGGGTTGAAGACTCCCATATTATTCTCAACCACAATTTAACGGCCTATCAGTGATTTGATAAAGCAAAAATGAAAAAACCATAAAAATCATATTTTTTGCATGTCTGGAACAAGTTTAGGCATCCTACCTTCCTTACAGTGATAAGATCAAAACCCGAACTAATAAGACAATATCGGTTTATTTAGTCACAACGGTCCTACGAACCTTATAAAAAACACATTATTGAATGGATGTTGATTTCTTTAAATATTGTTGTTTTCTTCATTTCCTCTAAAATTTTTAGTTGACCAAACTTAATTATGGAATTCTACAGATTTATCCTTACACTCTTGAACTATTCCAGCAGTTTAAAATATTTTGTCTCTTTCTAGTGAATCACTGATAGTGTCTTTAACTACCAACCAAGCATAGACTACTATTTCCTCTCTGAACCATGATAATGAGGTTTTTTCACCTCAAACGAAGCTATTTTGCTGACTATATTCGTTACTATATTTGAGTGTTAGGAACAGGAAGAAGTGCATTGTGGGATATTATAATGTCAACATCCTTATTCACCAACAGTATTTTTATGCCTGCTTTATTTACATTGTCAATTGCCGTACTACTGTAAATGGTTGTTAGTTATGTCCGCCCCCTTCTGTCTTCTTTCTGTTTTTAGAATTCATAAAGTCCACAGCACTGAGGGACCAGGGACATGTGGTTTTCATTAATCTGCCGTGTGTCAGGTCCTATCAAGTGACCGGCATCACTGATTCATTTCATGAAGCTTTACCCCTCAGACTGTCAAATTCCTTATTGCCTGTAATTATATTAACACCTTATAAATACTTCACCCTCAGCTTTTAGGGTTTCCAAAAGTAGGTTAAATGTGGGTAGTTACTTAATGAATACTTCATTTCCCAGCTAACATGAACAAAATAGCCCCTATATCCAGACACCACATCAAATTCCTTCTTAATTTTGATATCTCCATCTTTTTTTTCTGATTGACAAACTGCCATCAACCATACACTCACCGACTACAAATCCTCAATAGACTGGTGTCGAGTCTATACTAAAAGAAACAGCATCTAACCCATACTGACCAGAGTCATACCGCCATAAACCTAAACAAAAATGAATCAATGCATGATGTATGTGTTCGCAGGGTCATCGCTCGCTGACCCTTGTAATGCATCGCGTCATGCCGACAATGGAGCATGCTAGCCCCCGACGATGGCCATTTTATGTTACTTCCTAAGAATCAAGAGCATAGGGATCGTGGAACATGTCCTCTCCAAACCCATGAGCCATGCAGCCTGCTGATGTCCATTACAACACACCTCTTTTTAAAGGCCCATTGCTAATTGCATTCCAAATAAATTTGGAAATTTACTATTTGGAAATTTCCTGCTAAATCATACCTGGTGATGTTAAAGACATTTACCTTTCCTAAGTTACTTGCGTTCCACACATAAATCTTCAAGCATTAACACTTTGAAGTATTATAGACAGATTCAAGTGTGTGAAAACACTCCGGAGGAATTTGTGATGCAAGTGGGCCTTTAATATCTGCAGAGCATCAGGGATGACTTTCATCATCAGTAGGTATCAGTGTCCTCTTCATCTAGGTAACAACACGCATCACTGATACAACGCTCAATGAAACATGTAAATAATGAAGCTCAGCACAGCGAGCTAGCTAGCTCGCTAGCTAACTCACTCCACAAAACCCCAGAATTGCATGACAATTAACAAACAGCCTTACTCTTTTCAGTTCGTAAATTAATCTGATCCAAATTCCTTTACCACATCTGGATGGCGAAACTTGCAACTAAAAAGACCGCCACTTTTCATCAAATTTTCACCTTACAGTTATTAACACCGGATATCTACTAGCTATATCCAAGGATGCCTCTTCTTTTCATCTTAACCCATAACCTCAAATAACCTTTTTGTTTGAGGAAAACCACCTGATCCACTATTTTTGGCTCAAACTTGGGGTCAAAGTGAAAATAAATAAATAATGACAAAAGTATGATACACCTCTAGAAATTGTATCACAACCAGCACTAAAACTTTCCTGAAGAAAAGAACACACCTTAATAAATACAATTTTTAACTGAAGTTTCTCCATTCCACAACTCAAAACAGTAAAAAGTTGACCCCAAACTCCACGACAATTCACATCTTGTAATCCAAATCGTGAGGTTTTTCATCCAACCTTGGCAAACCGATACCTGGACACAAGCTCCTTCCACCGCTGGACCCACCGACAACAACATCAATCAGTAAATGACGCCAAAACATTACAAAAACCCAAAATCTGATAAACCACTTGTCCAATCTCAGCGGTCTTCCAGCACCATATATGGAAATCCCACTGGCCAATACATGAAATCTTACTGCCAGCCCCTTGGCCATGATACTATGACTGACAGCTTGGGACTTGTGTTACATCTAGTAATGCTCACCACATACTCCATCACAGTTATTCCACACATCGCATCTAGAGTTTCTCCTGTAAGTGACATGTAATGAGAATACTGATTTTTCATTTGGGTAATCTCAACTGGAAGAAGTGTGGACATTTTTAGTTATCTTCTAATGCTATTCACAGTTATTTTGTAAATTCAATTATTGTAATTTTCAGGATCAAATTGAATTTTGTCTACTCTTACGCCAAAAAAAATGTTATTTTTCTCTTGTAAACAATAGAGGTATTATCAGTATTAAACCATCTTTTTTCGCAATGATTTTTCAATAATACACTGCAAATGACATTGTCGACATTAAATGTTACCTTACAAATTTATGTCCGGAATTCACTGCTTTTCTCAAGGATATCATTGATCCATCTGCTATGGGAATTTTAATTAACATGTTTAAGCTTAAAGTATGCGGTATTCATGTTTATTATTATTTTTATATTTTAAGAATTTGCTTTAGGCGCTGTGTTTCTCTGTAAGCCCATCTAAATCATTGTTATTGTTACCTGAGAATAGAATTTGTGAAGTTGGTGATTTGCCATACTGTTGAAGATGAATTTCCTTTCCAATTGTTGCAAGCTTTATATAACCTCCGTCAAGCACTCTTTTTTATCTTGCAGAGTTTATGTTGAAAATCTCCACTTGCTCATTATTTGTTAAATTAAATGAATGCTCAAGACTTGATAATTGTTAACTTGTAGTTCGGTTATATCTTCCTGCTACGCTATTAGAGAAACTATAAGGTGAATAGGATGTAATATGCATGTAATCATTATGTAAAATGTCTTGTACAGTCATATTTTTGTATTGTTCTTTTGTTTGTTGACCAACCTGTTATTTGGGGTAATTGTCAATAATCTTGAATCTTTGTTACTATAAATCTGGCTTGAGCTTTGGCAGGCCGTTTTATCTGAGTGACACAATTGTCAAGTTATTTTTTTTCTTTCTCTTTTACAACACACAAAAGCAACAAATTGCTTTGAACTCATTCAGTTTCAAGACTGCTAATACAAAACACAAGTAGTGAAAAATATTTCATGTAAAACAAAGTTTCCAACATTTTGACAGTTATCATTCTACTTTTGACTACATTTGAAATTCTAAAAAATGTTTCTTTTGGTTAAGGAACTTATGAATTGCTGACATCAACCAAACATGTCATTTGAAGCAAAATACTATAGGCATAATAAAAGCAAGATGGTTAGATGATGAAGGTTGATCCCTCATTTCCTGCTTTTGACTTCATAGACTTTGATTTTCACACCTCATCATCACATGCATCCAGGTACTTTGGTTTTTCCTTCTGTATCTTTAAGCGGGACCTCTTCCATTCTCTTCTGCTATCCTGGTTTAATTCTCTGGTGTACTGAGTGCTGCTAACTAGCACCAAGTCACAGCTGCACAGTGCCTTGAGAACCCATTGGGTTCTTAAAGCAATCAGTACATTTTTTGAAGAGTGCCTCCAATTTTCAAAATTTGAGATTTTTGCACAGTTGTGTTGGTAATTGTCTAGTAAACTATACCTGCAAGTGGTAATAAAAAAAAAAAAAAAAAAAAAAAGTATGTGGATATTACATGCAAATGTTAACCCTTTTTCACAACAGACATCAACAACAGACAACTACAGTGGACAAAGTGATCCCTATGTGTCTTCCTGCCTTAGGGCAGGCGACACAAAAAGCAACAAATTGCTTTGAACTCATTCATTTCAAGAATTGCAATACAAAAACACAAGTAGTGAAAAATATTTCATGTAAACAAAAGTTTCAAACATGTTGAGCAGTTCATGATACTTTTGACTACATTGAAATTCTTAAAAAAATGTTTATTTTGGTTAAGGAACTTATGAATTGCTGACATCACCAAACATGTCTTTTTTTGAAAGGCAAAATATTAATAAGCATGGAAAAAAGCAAGATGGTGAGATGATGAGGGTTGATCCCTCATTTCTGCTTTTGACTTCATATGAATTTGATTTTCACACCGATACATTATCACAGGCTCCAGGTACTTCGGTTTCCTTCTGTATCTTTAGCGGGACCTCTTCCCATTAATCTTCTGCTATTCCTGGTTTATCTCTGGTGTACTGAGTGCTGCTAACTAGCACCAAGTCACAGCTGCACAGTGCCTTGAGAACCCATTGGGTTCTTAAAGCAATCAGCACATTTTTTGAAGAGTGCCTCCAATTTTCAAAATTTGAGATTTTTGCACAGTTGTGTTGGTAATTGTCTAGTAAACTATACCTGCAAGTGGTAATGCTCAAAAATGCGTATTAGTCATAAAAGAAGCGATTTTGTAATTAGAATGGGGATCACTGGTTGTAATTTAATGGCGGAGCTGGAAATGACAATTTTATGTCCGTCCATGATGAAATAGTGTCATCTCATGAAAATGATCTCTAGCTTGACTTTCCTGAACCGACAGAAGAACTAATGGTCCAAAGGGGTCACTGGCCCAGCCAGTGATTTTGTGTCCATATGTGTGTTCATTTGATGATGCAATCACTGCATTCAGGACTTAGTGCACGAACAAGTTGTAATTATTAATAAAATACTGCCAAATACATGTGTCATTAACATAAAAACAATTGCTATTTCAAAGAACTGGTAGTTGCAACCCACCCTGCATATGGGTCTGTAAATTGAATCATCTTGGGCAAACACCATGATTATAACCATGTGAACTGTGTGTCATGGCATCTTATTAAATTAATCCACAACCCAACTTTTCGAGAGAGTTCAACCTTTTCTTGGGTATTTTCAAGTCTTAAAGGTGCAGGAACTGTGTGTATACCATGGTGTGCAAGTCAAGTATGTGCTCCATATAGTGCTGTCAGTAGTCCACTAGTTAAGTAACTTTTTACAATACTACAAATCTATATAAACAGGGCTTTTGTACACATTTGGTGCTGGTGGCATACTGGGCTATCATCCATCACTAACAGTTGCCTCACCTTGCTCTTATGACGACAGCTACAGTCTTTCACATCAAATGAACCACACCTTTATGGTAAAATATATCAAGTTAATCTACCATTCCACAAGTATCATATTATCAGAAAATATGCTAGGTATTAATGTAAAATACCACTTTTTAACACTTTAACAAATCTGCAAAAGAATGAAAGAAATGCTCTACCCTCTGCTGCAACCACGTGTCCAACCTCACCGGGACCTTTCGCATTTATCTCTGACCTATTGCGCACTCTAAGTTTTGTTTTAACCCTTTCGCTTTAACGAGGTTTCCTCGCGATGATAAATCAGTCCGATAATTGAATGGTGGACGGGCATACCTTGAACCAATAAAAATGTCAGTATGAGGAGATCAATTCAGACAAAAAGCACAGAGACAATAATGAATGAAGAAAATCCTTTGTAACTTTTGCAGCTGCTGAACGTTTGTATGCTTCCTTTTTTTTCACATACAAACCTGTAGCAGAGTAGTACGGGTCTGGAGCTTTGTAACCATAAAATGTGAGTAAAAGTGGTCTCATTTTATGGCCTGATTAACTCGAAAATTTCCCATGCATCCCCTGATAGATGCCCCTATAGCATTAGGTTGCAGTAGTATTCCAAACTTGTAATTTTTATAATTAACACAAAATATATTTGTTGTTTTTTCCTAAAGTAAGAGTGAAATGTCCTTCGGACTACCTCAAATTCACTTCATTTCAGATATTTTTCAAAAACTTTTATGGAGATTATGAGAAAATTGAGTCATATATAAGACTATGCTCAAAATGTAGGAAAGATTACTTCATCTCCGACCCCATTTATTATAGTACAACTGAGAAATCATGCATTCGGTTTGGTATTTAGTTTACAATATTCATCAATATAACTCATTAAGCATCTTCATAGGCCCAATAAAGGTTGTTTTTCATCAAGCACTTAGGTAACCCTGTAACTGACAGTTTTTATCAATTAGACATCATCTTAACTGGCCCCACTCAAGAATTCATCAAAGATGCTTGATGCTTTTACAAGGTCATTTGATCCTTTATTTGTCAGAGCAGGCAAGGTCAATCTGACCATTTATATTTTCTTTGAACCAGGATTTGCAGGCTGGTTAGATCGATGCATTTTCTTGCTTGCTCGATAAAATTTTGAGCATCTCCATACCCTGTTCACACAATTGTTTGGAATCAGTGTTTATTAATTTTCTCTCACACATTAAAAATAATGCATCATAAAAATAAATGACAAGCGTCAGGAGTTACAGGTAAGTACACCTCAAGGAACCACAGCCTGCTATATAAACAACTTTAAGGCCTGCTTTAAAGTTAACCACTGTCTATTTGAGTTTCCCACTCATTTAATTGTGTGTGTGTGTGTGTGTGGGTGTAGAGAAATGAAATAATAGTTTGGTACATGAAATAAAATAAAGTGAAGTCAGGTTGCATCTTAGCGAATTGAAGAAATAGCTCCTGTTAGTGGGGACCAAAACTGGATTTACTAAACACAGTCAGATGTAATGTTATTCGTTCCCCAAATTACTAACATCATTTTTTTACTGATTTACATTAATTTCATGGGTTCTCTCTGGATCAACAACCAGTGGCTGGCGTAATCAGAGGGGGGTCAGGGGGCAGCGCCCCACCCGTGGGGAATCTTTGCCCCCCCTCGTGCCCCCCTGAAAAAAATTAGGATTAATAGGCCATATACTATACTAACAAATTTAAATATTATGCTTGCCCCCCCCCATGAAAATATATGTGCCCCCTCTGCCCCCCTACTGAAAAAAAAGCTGGTTACGGGCCACTGTGCCACAACCAATATTAAATAAGTACTACTACATATAAATGACACTATAGCAAACAGCGCATACAAACCGTTGCCTTTATTTTGGTTATTTCTTAACTATTTGATTCAATGGAATGAAGTGTCGTTGGTGTATTTTCACCATGTTTTCAGGAATGTTTGTAACTGCTGTTAGTGTGCTGAGAAGCGTTTTATTTGACAATATAGTATATATTAAGATGGGACCCTTTAGAGAATAAAAGATAGGATTTGTTGGTTTTGCCTATCTAATATTCAGGTCAGTTATCCTATTGGAATGGCAGCCAATATTTTGAGATCCCCTACGATAAAATATTGGTATGCCCATCCAATTATGACACGATATTAGATAGGGCAAACAACAAATCCTATCTGTTTTATTCATTCTTATTTAGATATTGGTTGTTTTAATCACCAGGAAAGTATTTTTATTCAATAATATTAGTTAAAAGGGCAAAAATTATTCCCCGCTGGCAAAATGACCAACCCGTACTAGCGGCGTGCATGCGTAAACTTCTACACACGCGCGTAAACCACTTGCGCGACGACGCACTATCTATATCGTCCCTATAAGAGAGGCAACAACCAATGAGATGCGAGTTTATTACTAAACACCGCCCACTGAATAAGAATTTTGATTGATTGAAAAGGTATTATTGTTTGAAAAGATATTTAAATTAGGACCAAAAATAAAGCACTGCTAGCATAAAAACTTCTAATCTGATGATGAAAGGCAATATAATATTAAATGGATTGCAAAGGCTAATACTATGACTTTTTATCCTATAAACACGGTGGTAGTGAGCTTTACACAAAGAACTTCCTAGCTAAAATCAGCCAACACTGCAACAGCATTTTGACTCATTTTTGGCGTTTTATATTATTTTCAGAATAAATTGTTATTAAAAGTAACACTATCTGCTAATGAAATTAATGTTAAAAAATTAAACACTCTTGTTAATGAAATAATCCCTAAAGAATATATTAAGGGTCATGTTTAAACAATTTGATGTAAACTCTTCTAAATATTTGAAAAATATTGCTTTGTTGCACCAAAAAAACAGTAACAACAATATGGATATTGGGATGGTACACGCGATTTAGGAAAACAAAATGCTCCTCTAGAATGCCTATCCATGAC
This sequence comes from Ophioderma brevispina, assembly GCA_023653785.1. Taxonomy (NCBI): domain Eukaryota; kingdom Metazoa; phylum Echinodermata; class Ophiuroidea; order Amphilepidida; family Ophiodermatidae; genus Ophioderma; species Ophioderma brevispina. The sequence goes on along the minus strand of JAMKCH010072758.1, from coordinate 79,762 downwards.
TTACAATGGCAAGAAACAGAAACAATCTCAATAAGTGGCCGTAAAGGCCACAAAAAAGCCTATAAGCAATGTTTGCTTTTCACCTTAAATGAAGTACGCTAGATTCTGGTGTTGTACGTTAGCTTTGTGTGTGGTGAAGTGACACAGTAAAACGATTGGCAAATTACCTCATTTTCTCATATTAATTAAAGAGTTCAAATACTGCCAAGAAGTGTTTTCCAAGCAGTTGTACCTACCTTTATGAACAGTGATCACGGCGGTCACTCCGTAAGTTTGTCCAGATTGTTGTGCACACAGCTCACAACTTGCCCGTGACACAATAGGCGAATAGCGGTCAACGATTAATCCAATTTTTTATGGTGAAAATGGACATAGGAAATAAATCAGTTCCAATATTCTTGAAATATATGAACTAGATGTAATGATATCAAATTTATATTAAATTTACTGACAACATGGTTTTTTTCGATCCGTTTTGGTCGACCACTTTTTACTATATTTTTTGCGTGCAACTAACGTGACTAACACTCTCAATAAATTTAACCGATTCGCAAATTTAAAAAAAATTTCACAAGCAAGACAGGTTTATGTTTTCACCTTTCCCGTAAAAAATGTTTCATTTAAGTGAAATTGATGAGAAACTAAGGACCACGGTGACATCACGGATAGTGTGTTTTGTTTACAACAAAAACTCAAATTAAGCTAATCGATGCTTTAGCGTGACGAATTGGTTTGATTAATGTGCGACTTAAGCGTTTGGCTGCGTCTGGTAAAATAATGCGCTGCCTACGCACGTAATGCACTAACGGCGTGCGCCCGTTTTGTTTCATGTTTTCGTTTACTTGGGGGAAAAGCTGAATACCGTCAATTTTGGTGAATCTTGCCTACTCTTGAACCGTGGTTTCATGCCATGAAAAATGGCCCACAAAAGAAATCGCATGATAGACGCCAACGCTATATTGTAAAATTACCATGCTTCGTACATTCAAAACTTTTGGAGAAAGTTAACACCACGGTTATGAAAATACTGTCTGAATTTCTTGAAATACTGGAGTTTTCATTTAAACGTTAATTTCACTTAAATTTTGATTAAATAAATCAAATTGATATTAGATTATAGCCAACCTTCTACAGATTACATATTGGCCCATCACTTCGGTCCCCCAACAGCACCGAGTATTATTTGGTTCAAAACAAAGGAAAACGACCATTTACGAAAATTTCCGGTAAATGCCGCGTCATTTGGACACAATCTTTGCACATACGCGTGATAAAAACCGTGGTCCAAACGTCTACACGGTGACCTTATACTGACTTTGAATTACCAGAGCCTACATAAAATACATGCAGTTTATGAAATATTAATTTACTTTTTAACAGCGATCGAGCATGAAAGCATTCATCGAGGTCTTAGCCCCTACAATTCACATGATTCCAATCCATACACGGCGGCAAATTCTTAACCGTAGCATGTTCATGAGCCAAAAAAATGTGTGGTGATTAGAGAATGTACGAGGACACTTTACTATGTAGTGTGTAGGGAACTGCTATGCAAATTAGAGAATAAGGTATGACTTTTGGAACTGGATTCTCTTTACTACAAATTGATGGCGATGTCAGTATTTTAAGTAGAAGAACCAGGTTTCAATTCATCGTAAACCAGTACAGGAGTACCTTATTCCATTCTTAAACAGATTTATAATTCAAAACAATCTTTTAAACCTAATTGTGTTCTTATGATTAAATACAACAAGAAAGGCTGGGTGCCACTACCCATGAGAAACACCGGAACAACCACTGAATGCAAAGAACATACAAAAACACTAGCACAGTTTTTAAATACAAAGAACAAATAAGTTGGTCTTTGCATGATGGTAAAATGGCCACCATATGGATCACAAGATCTGATAGGTGAAATTTCCATGACAGTACAGCAATGTTGAACTCATCTTTTAAGTCATATTTTACTACTGAAAACATCCTGAAATTCTACCTGCTATCTCCATTATTCCATGCAAACTGTTTCAATATGCATTATTGAGCACCTGGCAAATTACTGTGACTAAGCACATATTATATTGTTGTTACAATATTGAATAACTAAACAGAAAAAGTTAAATTCATCATCAAACATATCTTTTCACCCAAACATCAATCTTGTATCCAAGCTGACCACTATCAGTTAACATATTTGTGAGTATCACAGTACGTATCAATTGCCTCCCGTCTGATTGAGTTACAGATAGTGTACGAATACATGCCATATGTGATTAGAGACTATTCCCTGATAGAAATCACTTCTTAATTTGTCTTCTCAAATTCTTGGGCGCCAATATTACAATTGCCGCTGGACAGTGTTTTTTGCCATCCATTATTTTGGTGCCCATCTGACAACGACAGCATGCAATCACTAAGCATTTTTGATTGCTTCAAATGTGTACCATTACCCTTATTTTGATCGGTCAAAATCATGACGATGCCAAAAGGTCTATCAACAGGTCTTGCACTTTAGAGCATCAATCTTAATGCATTTCTACGAAATGAAGGAAAAAGTGCAACAAACTCAGGCATAAACCAACCTAGCCATGCTAAAATGCATGCGCTTGACTCCCACACACAATTATCATGCCTATTCACTGGCCGTGGTTCCAACCCCATTCTCATCATGTTTGTTATGCATTTACTAATTAAGCATTATGAATTTTCTAATATTAACAAGTCACTTTTCCAAGAGCCAATAATTCATTTCAAATTGACCCTATGTTGTCATTTTTGCAGTATTTGTAAAATTCTTAACAATTACATGCTCTCGTATAGGTATATCATATCAGATTTTACCTTGTTTAAACCAAGCATATTTTCTTATATAACTAATGACAAATTTTCCCCAATTCTAATTACTCATAATGGATCTTAATTAAACTTCACCTGAATCTCAACAAAGTCTTAGATCAGTGGTTTTGCTAATGGTTTTACAATGGCTGAAGATATGCAAATATACAAACATGCTTAAGGGTACATACTAAGAATTCAAAGAACTTGACTATTTAAGAATGTGAGGGAAGTAATTTCTTGGAAGACCAATAGAAAAAAAATTATAAAACCTATACTGCACATGAACTAATGAGAACCCTGGACACAGATTGCACCAAAAACCCTAAACTTTTGCACCCAAAAGATTTAATTTGTGTTCATGCACTGAGCACATGTTCATAAGTCATAATTTTGTGAAATGTTAACAGTCAAGCTCAAGCAAAAAATCTTTAAAAGGGAACAAAGTTTAGAATGATGCAATGAAAGTCAATTGTAAGAACTTCTTTGGTAAATCTCTAAGGGTAACAGAAACAATCATCACCCACAAAGTTTATAGCAATTTTGTTTAGACTTTTCACTGATGGTATCCATAAACTCTGCATGCAGAGGGTGCCTATCCTTGAGGTGCTAAATAGATAAAATACAGTACTAATACAATACTCTATATAGACAAATGAGATTTACTTCACACAAGTCACTGAATATTATCAATCAAAAATTCACTTTACACACCATGAGGTTCTTTAGTCATGAACTCCATTCAAGGGGTGGGAAGTAAAAATATTCCAAATTCTTCACTGACAAAGTAAACACACACTTGACTATAGTCCTACAGAGTCCAACAGCTAAATACCTTGCCCTTTACATCTAATATGATCTTCTTAAGCCTTCTGGTAATTCTATGTGTTATAAACCAGGCGCGGATCCAGGGAAGGGGCAGAGGGGGCACGCGCGCCTCCCGATAATTCTGCAAATTCTTGCAAAATCAGCCCATTTTGAGCTATTTTGGACCAGTTACAGCCTTTAAGCCCCCTGGTAATTTTGACTTTTTTCAAATTCTGGATCCGCCACTGTAAACACTGTAATTTGGCCAGGGAATGTAAATTCTTCCCTGATCAGATGAAGTTATCTGACATCAGCATCTACATAATTACTCATCCAGTTTGAATATCCCACATAGTAGGGCGATTGTACTCTAGTTCCCCTGCTTTTTGTGCAATTGGACCTAGGGTGGACATACTGTAAACATTTTAATTTTGCGGGTACTTTTTTTCGCGAATTTGCGATTGGTGACATTTTCGCGAGTATTAAATTTCACAAATTTAAAATTTTGCGAGGATGCTGATGTACTTGAGCAATATTTTCGCGATGATTTAATTTCGCGAATTCTTGTTACTCGCGAAATTCGCGAAATTAAGTACCTCGCGAAATTAACATGTTTTACAGTACACAACCATTAATCATCATTGAGCCACTTAAGCTCGGGTGTATAAGGCCTGGATGAAAGAAATCAATCAAGCCTATACGGAATAAAGCATAAACCACATTATAATTGAGAATACTAGGGAGTCTCATGTACAACCAACATATTGATTTTATTGCCTAGGTCCATTTGCACACTACATGGGAGAGGTTCATACCTTTAGCCATTGGCAGTAACCTATGCATACTCCTTGACTATGGAATATCCAATACCGTATTATTCACATGGACAACATTCTTCACTATTTTTACAATAAAATTATCACCTTTGCAGTGTTCTTATTTCACAATTTCAACCAGCTGAACATACTATCCTACTGGTTACAAATTATTTTTTGGTGATCTTTTAAGTTTATACCTCACTTATTGCTTGCGAAAAATTTGAAAATAAAAACCCATGCCAAAATGACCCTTAATTATATCTTATCTAGAAACGGACCCCAAATTAAAACTGCAAGGTTAGTTCAAAGTACACACTCTACCAAATCCATAATCCCCAGTCTCTCCTTCTGAGTGCAGTCACTCAGATGATGCATGTCATCCTCATTCAATGCAGCAACAGCCAACAGAACCAACAAGCCGATTTGATGTGGGGGGGGGGGTCCCATGATCTAGACACGACCCTCTGATGAAATTTGCACTACCTACCTCATTCAGAGCATTTTTTACTCTTATTCATACAATTTTTTTTAAAGCAACCCTTACACTGGAGTTAACAATTCCAATGCTACACTTTATATTTTAAGGTCAGGATGGTCACCTTACTGTGTTTTAGCATTGTCTAATGGGGACAAATTTGAATTGATTTTTTTCTAAAAATCAATGGAACACATTTAATTGTTAACAGGGAATCCCCCCCCCCCCCAAAAAAAAGAAAAAAATAAAAGAACCAAAAACAAAATGGTGAATACCATTGTTTCCTAGTTTGTTTAGTGCACTAACCTAAAGGTTCATTATTTCAGAACTTACCTTGCCAGAATTCTTTGGGTGGTCTTCTTTTAGATACCCTACCACTGTAATCAGTCAATAGGTCTTTTAATATTCATCTATGCACACAACTAGGGATGGGCAGTGATTATAGTAATCTAAAGTTAAGCACCTATCATTTCTTAGTAGTCTAGAAAGTAAGACTGTAAATGCTGAAATCTGTCTAAAGCATTTCCCCAGCATTTATCTTATTTTAACCATCATCACAATTGCAGCAATGCAAACATTGATCTGAATGAAGAGATTGGTTCCATCTCATAAACTGCATTTAATTTAGGAATCATGCACACACAGGACTTATGCGCATGTGCCAGCCAAAACTGGAAGCTATTCTAAATGGAACGACAATTTAATGTTGAATTTTATCGGATTCTAAAGGACCTTGACCTAAGTTTAATTACCCATAATCCTTTTAACTTTGACAACGCACATTAATCAGAACAAACCAGCACATGAAAGCTTACTTGAGGAATAGGCCGATAGAAATATGAGGAGAAAAATAAGGCAACAGTGAAGAGTTTAGTCTACGTTGTCTATGTTTTTTTTAATTTATTTTTCTTGTATACAATGAATTCTCACACATAGCTACCGATAAAAATATGGGAGCCAATCATTGTCAATGATAAAATCATGTTTTCAATTAGGCTCAAATCTTGATTGATCCAATTTTGTACGAAAACTTCGAAATTATAAATGACATGTGACCTTTGATGTCATAAACAAATGAGGGTTTGTGTGTAATATCCATAAACCAAGTTTGGTTCCAATTGAACTTCAACTTTTCAATTCAGGTCAATTTTACATTTTGAGCCCCGATCTTACAACTTGATCTCACATGACCTTTGACCTTGGTATGTGACCTTTGACCTCAACAAATGCAGGAACCCATGTTGCACCTATGACTCAAGTTTGAAATGACAAACAAAATGTTTTCAATCTGGTGTCTGTCAGATGAGGTGATATTTGTATTGACTGCCCCCCACTTGTGATGAATGCATTGAATTATTGACTTGCTATTAAAAAATATCAATTGTTGTCTTGCTAGACTTGGAAAAAAGTTTTCATTAATAATTAAAAAAAACTTGACATACGGGCTGATTTCCTGAACATCATTATGTGCATGGTCAATATAGCTTGATGTCAACAATAATTGTCTTCCGATTGCCATTAACCGATTACATGCTTGTGGCAATGAGCATGGTAAAAAAGGTCTGTATAGGAGATAATTGATGGTTAGGAAATGTGCTTATGAATGGTGATGGCAGGTGCGTAAGTAGCATGAATAGGTGGGCTTCAGTACTGGCTTATTGAGCAACATGAACAATGCTAAGAGGACAAGGACTTTTTTGGGAAAAAATACATAATTCAGAATTTTTAAAAAATTGTGTCGCCTGCCGTCGGGGTTGTATATGATAAGCCTCATATGACCTTGATCTTATCAACAAATGAGGGATCCAATGTTGCACCATAATCAAGTTTTCAACTTTTCAATTGTTGTTGAGGTCAATTTTACATTAAAAATATTTTTATCTTTTTTTAAAATCAAATTTTAGTCATATGTTTTGGTGACCTTTGACCTAATCAACAAATGGAGGGATCCAATGTTGCACCTATAACTATACTAATTTGGTTCCAATTGAAAAAAAACACTTCAACTTTTCATTCAGTTGAGTTAATTTACTAACATGCATTAGGTGCTACTCTGGTAACGTATTACACAGGGCTGCGCAAACATGGGTAATGATGTCATATTCTATTACCTCAACTGACCATTGTTCGAAAGCGCCATCGATGATTGGTAGTTTACTGCCTGGTACTAAGAAATTAAAAGGGTGATTGCAGTCTCCTTTATGGGCGATAATGTGTCCGAGGTCGGGAAATTAAATACCTAATGACGAGCGCAGCCTGCAATACTGCACACCCTTTATTTCTATTCTATTACCGAAAACATCGTGAAATAAACGATATAATGAGAAATAATCTTCGCGACCCATTATTGCAAAATACTGGTCGTAACTACCAACAGGAATGCAGCATTTTAATAATGCAGCATAGGTATAGAAATTGCAATAATGGGTCACGACTTAATGCCCTAAGTCATGCTCACCCTGCAACATCCTTTTTGTGCTTGTCTCCGGCACCGCTATAGGTGCACAATCTAACATTTACACGGTACAGGACCGCAGCGCTGTAAAGGCGTAAACAACTTTTACGTTTTTAAGATTAACAGTTATTCAGTTATTATGTCATTTATTTGTAATAAAATAAAATAATTATATCTTTTGATTTTTACAGTGTCATGAATAGATTAAAACATTTGAAAATGAGGTCTCAGCTGTCGCCTTGCATAAACATGAACATCTTACCCTTTCTTTTCTTAAAGTTTTACTCAAGATTTGATATTATTTTTTTTGTGTATAATGAAAAATATCAACTAGAACAAAGATAGTCACACCTAAAATGCACATGCCGAAATTTGAGATGAATCGGATTTTCGTTTGATGCAGTACACATTTATGTGTATAATTACGTCCCATAGGATACTGTGTATAAACAAAAAATTATTCCGGTCCGAATTTTATAACAAAGTTTTGATTTTTCTATATGAGGAATCAATTTAAGCTTAGCAATATAACACAGTGATTAGTATAGGTACAAGCTTTATGTACAATGCAAAAACATGATTTTTTTTTAGAAATTGAGGCGCCCTCGAATCGCTGAGTCGGCCTTCTAATTTAGCTAGTCACACACCAAAAACTTTTGTCATTTATCCACCAATCCTCCCCACACCAGATAAGAATAAGCTATTTTGTTCAAAGATGCTCTTAAGTTCTACATATATTTCTCTGGAGTAAATTAATAACACCAACATTTCAATTTTTCTTGGCCGAGTCAAATGGAAACTGTCAGTTTAAAACCTGCCATTTTTTATAACCAATGATCATTCATTCATTTGCCTATTTACACCTTGTGGTGAACTTTAGCCAATAAAAACCCTACATTCCAAATATAACATGTGGATATTATCTACAATGGATTGCACAAGAATCATTTACAGGTCTTTTTTTTTCAGAATAGAATTCATAGCTCTCTTCATGTATTTTCTAAGTGATGTCAAAAGTTATTGTCCTTTACAGTAATCTTGGCCAACCCTTCAAGATAATCTAGATACTAAACAACCCCGCTTGAAACTTGTGTCCTTTTAAAGGTCATATTTTGTGTACAAACTTATGGAATCAAGTGTTGTACATCGTACAAGAGCAAGAAAACAGAGGTGGTCTTAACTTGGTGAAAGTATCCATGGCCCACTATGCAGACCTTAAGCCGCCTCGTAATCGCACGCCAACTAACGCAGGTTAAGCGTGACCACTCGTGCAATTAATTGAGTAAGCTGCCGGCCTCTTGAAGGCAACTTAGCAATTCACGTATCGTTACACCATTGGATTTTTACAGTGTGTACCATGTTGAAACATGAGTCTTCCAAATTCCAGGGTAACACAAGACAGGCTATAAAAAGACTAAGTAGTTGTGTGCCTATATTTAAACCAACTGCCGCCTTTTATTTGTCCATAAATGTCAAACATTTGTTTCTCTTCGCCATTCCTGACTGTCTTCCAAGTCCCAAATTAACCTGCACATTGACCTGCACTAAATATTAAAGGTACCCCATAAAACTTAATGATTGTTCCAGGGGTGGTTCATCACCCAGTCTTGCATTCAGATGCATGTGGTTCCTATTGCGACACCACCAAATTCACCAAGAATGGAATTCATGGAGCAGAACTCGGCTACTTACCTGCTTATACGTCCAGGCCACATGCTGCCCTTGACTTTGATTGACTGGAAATATGTGTCAGAGACGGTTTTTTGTGATCGAGAACTTTGTGGTAGCGGCACTTTGCCAACAGTCATGGCAATTCCACGCCCCAGATATTGGGAGCAGATTTGGTCTATACAACTTATGGTGGCACTGGAGGGTAAGTCCAAGCCACTGTCTGCTTGTTTGCCGCCTGACCTAATGTGGTCCTGCACCTATGGTTTGGCTGTTAGGGGCCCTTTCTGTCAACCCCAAGTGGACCAAAGGATCCAGGTGGCTTGGCTATTGTGAGAGAGCATCAGCAGATACTGGAATGCCTGCTAGAACATCTGTAGAGCATTTGCCTCAATGGGCAAAGGTTAAAAGGAATCTATTGTCTAAAATATATCTTTAGAGACAAAAAATACATACACAAACTAATCCATTCATTAAGAAATAAAGGTACGATGGTCCATGTTTATGCAGAATGTGTCCGAGGCAAGTAAAAATATGAATGGGCTAGCGAAGCGAGACCCATTATTATTCAAATGTTTTTACTGCCGAGGACACATTTTCGGCATAAACAATGAATATCGCACCCTTTATTTTATTCTATTACCTCAAAGAAACAAAATAATCATTGAAAACCTGACCATTTCTTAACGTAAATGTAACATCTGTACATACAGCGCCCACGCGCTATGTCTTCTCCGCGTAAATTGTTAGCATGTGCACCTATTTTGGTGGTGTACACCTCACCAAAAAGAATGTGCCTTTCGCATCGCACGCATGTGCATAATACTCACAACCCATTATTGCAGAATGGGCATAAACGAACCATAAGAGGCACTTTTGAATAATGGGCTGGAGAAGGTAATAGAATCGCTAATATTTTTAACATTAAAAGTGTTGATTTTGTTGAATTTCTAACAAAACTGGAACAAAAGAAATTCTTTAGTGCTTCATCAACACAATGGCATCACAGCCTTAACCCCCTTCCATAAGCACAATGCTTCCCTGAGAGGATGGTATGGCTAGTCCCAATAATAATACAGACGTAGCTTTCAAAATATATGATACACTCAAGAAAAAAATCAAATTCATTTTCAATTTCCATTTTATGTAACCATTTTCCTTTTTCCTGGGCTCCACATTCTAAAGATGCTAATGTTATGTTGCCCATAAAACGAAATATACTAAAGAAAGGTGAATTGGCTATATCATCCTCAAAATCAGTATCATTGCCCACGGACACAGATTCATTAAATCTTGATCAAATATCACATCGCACTAATCGCTACTTTTATTAGCAGTTCCTTGTAAGTTTCAAACGTCATCCCTAACTACAACCTAAGAATTCTGTTATATATATATATATTTTAGCACAATACACCATTTTCTAACACTATGTGAAACTCTTCTGAAATTTGGGGTTTGTGTAAATTTTCTAAGCCAAAAAAGGGCTGTCTTTGTGGTAGTGTAAATTACATCAGTCCTAACTACTTCCACCTTCCCATGTTACATGAGGTTTTTGGCAGAAGTACAAATATTTATATAATATTGAATGGCTTTGAGTATTATACAAGAATATATTGCACGACTAAAAATAGTTGTACGAGTCTAAGACGAGTACAATATTTTTCTAGCGAGTGCAATATATTCTGGTATCATCCGAAAAATCATCAATATTCTTATTATTATTTTAAATATCGGCTGAATCAATTCAACCTTGCTTGCTGTTGTTGTTAGTCCACAAGTCACCAGTTCTGGTTAAAATGCGAAGGATGCGATACAATATTCAAAAAATATTGTATTAACATCCGGGACTTTTAACGTAACTGTACAATACAAAGATTTCGTTGCACCACTTGGGAAGCCGGATATAAATATAATTATATAAGATTTGATGTCTATGTTGATATTAGAAAATATCGCCCTAGCCTAGTTCAAAGTCAGGCGAGCCGAAGACGAGCCTGATATTTTCTTGGCGAGGGCGATATTTTCTGTTTATCAACCGAAAAAGGTCATCCAATATTATTTGTAATTATTATGCGAGGAAGCTGACTTACAAAATAGTTTTAAATTGAACTTCAAAACTAATGAAAAAGATTATTTGCCTTGAGGCATTTGCCCAATAATTTTGCGTATTGTGCAGGTGTTTGGCGGTAAACGCGCATAAACTCGCAAGCTGCAGTAATAGCCACACCAATGCATTGAATAGCTAATATTGTAGGTTCAATTAAATCAGTATAGTTGAATATGAAGTGAAATAATTCTCTATTCTCAAATTTCAATGAAACCATCTAAGAATGCATGCATTGCTGACTACAGCTTTGTGCAATTGACTAAAAGAATCGGTTTTGATCAGCTGATATATCGGTAAAGGCAAAAGGTTTTCCATACGACTCATGTTTTTCATGTCGTGTTAATTCAAGCAGATTTTTCAAATAGGTACACAGTGCAAGACACAAGTACCGATCATGCTATAAGTATATCACTCAAAACCCTCAAAACCCCATAACACACAAAAATAATTGAATAAGCTGGCGGGTTTAATAATTGAAAGCTGATGTAGATGGACTCAGTCTGGGGATACACCTTTCTTTAACAATTCCCTCACTTTGTTTTTTAACATAAAACCTTATTGACACAACACACACACACACAAACACACACACACAAAATATTAACTCATGTATCCTAATAAAAAATACTATTTTGGTCCATTCTTTACAGACTTTTTCATGATGTAAAAGTAAAGTCCTGGCCTGAACCTTTTAAACAACAATCCTTTAAACACGTGGTCAGCATTGTTTAGACTGTACTGACATTTGACATACGTCGATCTTCTAATCAAGTGATTCTAGTAATGGGCCCGTCACGGACACACTTGGGGGCATGGCCAAACACCTGTTTGAAAAGCCCTAATTTCTGTTTGATAGATATGCTGGAACCCCGTATGGGTAAAATGTGATGGAAACAATATTTAAAAAAATGTTTATGCACTTGAATTATTCCTAGTTTGCTTGATGTCTTTGTGTCCCTTTCAGACTACTCTAAGGTCAGTTTATTCCCTTCTGGTGAATGACTTGATATGGATAACAATATCTTTGTCTGTAGTTAAATTTATCAACATATTAAAGTCTCATATTTTACTATAGTGGATGGTAAAAGGGGTTGGAAAATGCTCGTGTGTTTAAACAATACCCCATTGGGTAAAAACAGGCTGCAGGCCCATAGTATTCTATAGTTGTTGTTATAGAGAACAAAGGAGGGCAAAATGGTGATGCTTTTTTTAATTTTCCTTCTCCCCCAGGATGTCAGTGGTGTGACCTGCCTGAGGTCATTTACCTCACCGTGCCTGTACAATTGATTCCCCATATGAGACACTGGAGGGCTCCTCCTATACCTTAGGTCAGCTTCTGTATTGTGCGTCTACAAATGGGTGGCCCATATTGGGACTCCCCCCATCCCAATGTTGCTGAGTGGCGTTTTTTGGCTGAATCCCGACATCCATCATACTATAGTCTAACACAGTTTTCCAGTTCATTCACCACAATCGCCTATGTATAGGTGGTAGTTTGGCGAGGGTTTGTAATTTGAAATTTTGCGAGTGACATTAGAAGTCCACAATTAACACCACACAACACTTTTTACACAGAAACCATCATCATATTTACCGTGTGCATTTTGTGACCAAATACACAACTTTTGTAAGATTGTCTTCAAGAAAGTGGTTTCTTAATCAACAAGTTGAAAGCAACGAATTTTTTGTGTGATTTTAGCACATTTTTTAGTTTATTTCGATAAAAACTAACACTTGTTTTGCAAATTCTCAGCAATTTTTTTTCCCAATGGTGCATTTTAAATGTAATATAAAATGTCTGCAACAAGTATCCCATAGCCACTGTCATACTTTAGTCCCCTTAGACCCAATTTACAAAAACTCACTCCTATTTCTGTAGGGAAAATTTTATCTTATATAGGACTAGACACCAACCATTACTTGGGCCAATGTTCAGACAAAATTTTGAAAAAACATTTAAAAGGCAAATCAATGGATGAAGCTGTTGATCACTAAAAGCCCTCTCAAAGTGTATTGCCCGATTGAAAAATTGTAAATCCTCAGCTTCAGTCAGTTTGACCCTGTGCTCCATGATAAACATGGACAACTCAATATACAAATACTATCACCACAAATCTAACCTTGTGGTTTGGGCCTTGGCATTTCTATGTACTTTCATTTTTACACTCGACTATAGACCTTTTCCAAATCAAGTTTTTTCCAACATGGTGACCTCCCATAAGCATTCAGTGGTGTGCGGCACGCAGTAGCTAATTTGCTTTGTGCAATGTGCATCACTGACATGACAGTGCCTGTGAATTACATGATATAATAAGTATCCCTCATATATCGGTAATTTTTCTAAGTTTTTGGATATTTTCATCATAAAAATACTGCAAGTAAACTTGCATCAGTCCTTGGCAAGTATGCAGTCCTGGAACATGACCCTCAGATGAACCTTTGACTTGGTCCATGCCTGTGACGACATCTACATATGAAAGGAACCCCTATTGCACCTTACACCAAGTCTGGTTTAAATCGACTTAACAAACTTTTTGAAGAACGTGAAAAAAACGAAAACCTAACCAACTGGAACCCACACACATACGGCCCACGCACCCCTCGGCATTATCCCCCATGGCTTTTTCAAGCCAGGAGGCTAAAAAGTTGTAAACTTAATTTTAGGTGTTCATTTTGATCATCATAATCGGCTCATTTCAATATGTTCATACTAAGTCACTACATGCTGGGCCCCTTAGGGCTATAACTTTTGGAAGTTATTCCTTTATAATTTCAGTCCATGTAAAAGCCAAACTACATAACACTATATGCAAGGTCGTCTTCTGAAATTGTGTGATAAGAAGTACATGACAACATTATCATAACATCAAAATAGTAATCTTCAAATTATATTGGGCCATGTAATTTCAAGTTATATGAGTCACAACTCATTTTGTTCTGATTTTATTTAATGATATTAAAATTGTTAGCATGCAGTAGCATTCCTAAAAGCGACAAACACATGTTGTTCAATTAGAGTTCCAGATAGGTCATGACATGCATTAAACACAACTGCAAGCACACTTACAAACCACATAAAAACCCCCACATTAATCCATATCACAAACACCGTGCACCAGGCCCGTGGCAGATAGACAGATAGTGTTTTTACAGCTTTTTTAACAGGCTCTGGCCGCCTATCAGCTCAACAATGAGATTGCTCCTGACCCTGGCCTTGAAACACAAATCATTAGCTTAAAAGATAGTGTAACCTACATACAATATAATCATAAAAAATGATCATTTAATGACTTAATTTGTCAGTTATTCTTTAATTGATCTTTTGTGGCTCATAACTAAATGCCTTTACGAAGCTTAAAGTGTAACATAAAAGGGGTTCGAAAAAAAAAAAAAACCTAAATATGTTGACAACGGCACTATCCGAAATCAGTGAAATTATCTTTCCCCCGGCTCTTATGTTTACATGCTGAAGCATGGGGGGGGGGGGGGGGGGGGGGGGGGGGGGGGGATAAGGTCTATCTATCATCTAATCTTACCTGATTCCAAAACCACCTTTAGCATTAACAAAATGCAAAAGTACTTGAACTTAATACTGAATAAAAATAATACACTCTATAATCTTACTTGAAATCTGTTAAATGCATTGGATTTTTGCGAATGATTGCGCCTTTAAGATACCCCATGAATTTTGCCAGTTCTAGAATTCTCTTTCTTGAAATTTGCAAATCTGTTGATCGTTCTGCACCTAATGTTCGTGGAACTCCGGAGACAATTAACTAGTGCAAGGCTCAGCCCGTCCAGTGCGTGGGACGATTCAACGCATTTCAAATTACATTGTGGATTAGCGGTGAGTGGCATACAAGTAGGGCAGGAGGAGACGGGTACCAAAGGTCTCAGTTCAGAGGCTAACTGACCTCTGCTGTACCAATGTCTGAGGAATGTATGATTCCAGAAAACCAGGGTCTTGAAAGCCAATATGCGGTATCCATCCATCAAGTACACCATCACCTCAAGGATTTATTTGCATTTAGAAGAAAAAGGCATTTGATTCAGCACTATGACACTAGACGTCATGCGCTGTCGCACAATGCAGTAAAAATAGCTCTTTGAAAAACTATCCTAACATAACATAACAATTTATTTCTATCGCCCAATCATACTAGGTAAAAAATATTACATACATGATAGAAATAATTATATACATGGAATATTATGATGTGGAAGAGTACTGGAAAGTAAGCCAGAAAATGGGCCTGGTTCATGTCCCAGACTCCGTTACATTATAATAGTTTGTAGTTTGAATGAGTGACTTTTATAATTAAGTTTTCAAAGAATGATACATTTTGTTGAGCTTTTAACATTACGTGGAATGTTTCCATGTTTTTGCCCCAAAGTTAAGATATGATTTACACAAAATCAAGTTTAATTTTAGGGAATTGAAAGCCTGATGGCATGTTTGTAGATAAGTGTGATATTAGCATTTTGTTACAAACCTGTTGTCAATTGGAGGGCAACAGTTTGTTGCTGTCATTTGGACATTGAAGTTCCTATCTAGTTTACACAACTCCATTATTTTTTTAGTTGTTATATTTAACAAAACAAGGATTTAATGCACTCTTCTTAATCACTATTGGCTCCACGTGCTCTCAGCGGCACAGCACGGTTTAGAGACTATATACTTCAAAGAAGCCTTTGATGATTAAAAATATGCCTATAAACAGATAGAATTCCATAAAGGAAATTGGCTGTATCGGCAGACTGGAACAGGAAACGTGCAAGAAAGGCACAGTGGAAAAAACCAGCGAGATCTAGACATAGTTGTTGTTTAGTAGGGTGGGTCCACATGGCCAAATGGGCGGTTGACTGGCATGATGCATTTACTCAGGCACCCAACTCGAAGTACACAGTGAAGAACGGCGTACACGAAATGGAAACTGCACATAGCCTAGGTGCAGCAGGGAAAACAAAGAGGTATTATTTAATTTCTCTCTCTCTCTCTCTCAGTGGCGTATCATTCCTTTTAAGGAACTAAATGAGGACCATATTTATATCCTTAGAAAGATGTCTTTTTCACTGTAGTATCTATCACAAAATTTGTCACTGACTACAATATGGTAACCATTTTTGACTTTCACTACCATGTAATATGAACCTAGTATCACCTCATTTGCACAACAAATAAAGCTTTTTTACTATGACCTTTCTCAAATAACATCACATAAACAACTTTATATCAGTTCTTTTTAGACTTCATTTATAGTTTCTCGGTTATTCTTTAAGGGTGTTACTGATGTGACATACCAAGCCATGTCATCCAATCTGATGGATAGGTTATACTCTTCACTCATATTTTTTGAGAGAAAATTTCACAATTGCTTTGGTCATATTTAAAACCAATAATTGATCAAACTCTTTTTGTACAAATCTAGACATTGTATATTTGCTTAGAGAACGATATTTGAACATTTATCGCAAGCATAGATCACAAATACATTGATCACAAACATACCGGATATAATTCCAATTGAACCTAGGCTATAGGCCTACTCGATAAAATACATATGGATCAACAAACATCGGCAGATATATTACATAATTGATCGCAACATTGAACTATACCGGATATAAATACTTAAATCTTTATCACAAACTAGACCGATATATTACATATTGATCACAACCTTGAACGATATGGATATAATACCTAATGGATCAACTAACCGGATACATTACAATAATTGTCACAACATTGAACTATACCGGATATAATGCCTATTGATCACAACTATATCACCACTAAACCAGATATACTACTTCAGTGATTTACCATATTTTGTTCAAGATCTCACGAGCTGAAAACTCTTGCGGTGTTTTTATTTATGGTTTTACCCCACTAAAAACACTACCCTAAGAATTCAAATATTTTCCTCGGATTTTATTTTTGCTTGCAAAAACCTACAAATAAATAAAAAAAAAATACTGGGCAATTTAACTTGCAGGATTCCCTGGGGTGTGGACAGTGTGCAAAAGTGATGACCAGTGCTGGAATATTACTTGCATGCACCACTACAGAACCCACATAACCAAGTTTTTATCAAATTTGGACACTATGATATGTAGAATTTCACCATTTTAGTGATCAGCCAATCACAGCAAATATCAAATGAGCTCCTTATATGTATACATACTGATGACATAGTGCATCCACAACTACCCACATCATCAGATTTGGACATTGGGATACTGTACAAATTTTTACAAATTCCATTACCTCCCAAACATCTGGTATATTGTACTGATTACGTGCCACTTACCGGTTTTTATTACCACTGATCTAAAGACGTATAGAATACAATGATCGCATTGAAAGTGAAATGCGGCAATTAACAGGTCAAAATTACGAGTTTGAGAGCTGAAGTGAGTGAAGTTGATTGGGAGTCTGTATGTTGGCGATGAGATCAATAGTGGTTTTAAAATTTTGTATCTAAATTAAATCATTTCTATGATAATGTTGTCCAAACTTCCTGTAAAAAGGTGAATCAAGGTAAAGATGAATCCAAGTCACCTTTGTTATCGTATGGGATTACTCAAATGCATTCGCAGAAAAATAGGTTATACAAAAAATTTATTCGCCAACCTACTGATGGAACAAAGAAAAGTTAAAAATATAGGAACATGTTAAATACTACTTTGTGTTTAGCAAAAAAAGATACTTTACTAATTTACTGGATAATTAAACAAACCAATATTAAAACACTTGGAAAATTCTTAACTCTATTACAAGGCCTAAAATGTCAGATAAAGTGTACGGGAAATTCTTAACTCATTATCAGCCAATCGATTCAGATAAAGTGTACTGAAAAATTTGTATAGGGAGATGAACATATACATGCCAAACGTGTTGCACAATTCATCAATACTTCACTAACATAGGTCCCAGCTAGCTTCGTCTAATCCTCATACGGGAAAAAATTTCTCATCAATCTTTCGAATAGCAATAGTGGCAACTTTTTTTCAAACCAACTGACGAGGACGAAATTTTTGAAGCGAATTAAAATTTAGTTCAGCAGAAAAGTGCTGTCACACGATTAAAGGCAGAATTTTAATTAAGCGTGTAGCAAACGAATTATCAAAACCGTTGTCCATCATTTGCATTTATCCTTGTCTTTGTGTTGTCCCGGATTCTTAAGGTAGCTAAGGTTGTCCCTCATATCAAAAAAAACCCTGAATATTTGGTACTGTAAGGCAGTTTCAGTTCTCCCCCGTACTCTCAAAAATCCGACGTATTGTATACAACGTTGTTATAGTTTTTTGTCAAAAATGATATATTATATAAAAAACATATGGTTTTCGTACAAACCATTCTAACCTACATGGCTGTAATGATTTTGTAAATGATTTACTAAGCTATTGATGGTGACACTGACTACGGTTTGGCATCTTATTGATTGTCGAAAGCATGCGACACGATTGTCAGACATTTGTTATATAAATTATACCATTGGGTTTCAGAGGCATTCCACCATTGGTTCAAAAGTTATCTTTCAAATAGGAACAATATGTTTTGTACCACAAGGAAAATCGAGAACAAGATCTCAAATGTGGTGTGCCACAAGGATCCACACTGACACTTCTTCTTTATTATATATATAATGATAGTTGTATACATCAGATTTATGAAAAACTATATTAGTTGCGGATGATACTACATGTGTTTATTCCCAAGGAATGTCAAAATCTATGTGCTACAGTGAATAATGAATATGAAGGAGGTTTGCAAGCTGGTTCAAGGCAAATCGCTATCATAAATCTTGACGACAAATTTGGATTTTCTTAGGAACTCGACTTC
Organism: Ophioderma brevispina; assembly: GCA_023653785.1. Lineage (NCBI taxonomy): Eukaryota > Metazoa > Echinodermata > Ophiuroidea > Amphilepidida > Ophiodermatidae > Ophioderma > Ophioderma brevispina. Next base: position 60,748 of record JAMKCH010072758.1, on the reverse strand, counting down.
AAACAAAAAATAAAGACAATCGGTTGGTTATTTTTTCTTGAATGTATTTTTGTGCAAACTTTTCTCGGTTGAAGAAGCAAGTTTCTGGGAATCATAATAGACGAAAATTAACATGGAAAAACCATAGATAATGTATGCAACTATTTGCAAGAAATATTGGTGTAATGACAAATGAAATGTTTTTTGCCGAACAAGCTCTGTATCAATTATATTGTTCACTAATAGTACCATATTAAATATGTTTTACTTTTATGGGGTAATGCCAACAAGTATATCTGAAAGGTACTAATTAACAAAAACGTGCTTAAGAAATATTCAACACTCGTATTTATCGCTCTTCAAAACCATTGTTCAACAAGTTTAATGTATTGGAGCATTTTTAATATGTCAAAGGAAATAGGGATTGTCCCTGCTCAATACAACAATAATATGCTCCTACATTCATTTGATGGAATTTTTACTATCATAAGTCAAATCCTACTATGATACTAGAAATAAATTTCGATTTTCCAGCTTCCATATGTTTCATACAAAACCTGTTTTAAATTAGGCCCAAATTTTGGAATGACTGCCAGGCATGTTAAAGATTCACAAACAATCACCAATTTTAAAAGGAAATTAGTTCATATTTTGAATTCGTAATCTCTAAAAATTGGTGTTTTGCATTAATTGCTATCATTTATCTCTCTCGTACTTATTGGTATCTTTAAAAAATCGCGTGTTGTCACTAGGACTAACTCATTGGTACTTTTACTGCTTGCATGCTTGTTATGTTTATGTAATTGTTTTGTAGTTATGTAATTGTTGAGTTATAGTCTGGTGGTACAAAATGCTTAAGCGCGTTTGCTTTCTTTTGTACCTCCTCCATCTGATGTATGTATTTTTAATTGTTTTTTGATGGAAAATAATTTGAATTTGAAGTTCACCTTACGTTCGTCAACCTGTTGTTTTGTAGTTCCTTACCAAGTTTAACCAACTAAAATGTAACAACATAGAAGGAATGTGCTGTTGCAAAATCCCCCCAAATAACTTATTTAGTACAATTTGTATGTTTATTTATGACTCGGAGGATTTTCAATAAAGAATAACTACATCTTTCAACACATTTAGTCCTAAAGCAACCGTTTAGGTCAAAATTAAAATGGTAGAATATTAAGGATTAAAATTAACTTCATTTTCATTATAATGGAAACTGAGAAATGCTTTTGTGGTTGAACTCAAAGAAGCTTGGTGAATAGAGTTTAACAATAAAGACTAATTAGTCTTTTCCAATCACCATCAATTCATCCCAGAGATGAAGTGGGAGTCCTCAAAAGGCACTCGATTCCATTACTTTACCCTACACCTGGCAGGAACTGTGATACCGATTTATAGTCTGCAATTTAACAAGTTGCCATTTGCTGGTATGATTCGCTTTGAGTTGTTAGATCAGAAATTGCAAACATTAGCAGTTCCGCAAATAAAGCGTGGCCGCGTGGAACACTTGGTACCAATGTAACAACGCTGGAATGTATGGGTGTATTTGCACAGCAGTGTGTAACTGAGATGTTAAGCACGTACGCGTGTCTTACCTGAACGCTTTTGACCTGGCCACGATTCTCTGGTCGACTGTAGGTTATGTGAAATTAAACAACTCATTCCAAACTCCACAGAGTCACACCACGATTTCATTACTTTCAGTATACCCAATCATGCATTACACCCCTGGTACAAGTACAAGCAATAGTTTCAGAGGTTGGGGTAGTGTGTTTTACCAGGCTATCAAATGGAATGACAACTAGCTTGAAAATACTTTTCTCCTGACCGCACTGTTATTAGAAGTGATACTGAGGGTCCTGGTACACGGTTTTAATACAGTTACACAACCCATTTCTTACTGGTGGTCCTATCAATGAAAACACCTGAGTGTCAGTAATGTTGACTTTTTAATTAGCCTTTGTTTGGGGTTTTGATTACCTGCCACCTCATTAAAGTGCTTTGTTCAAGTTCACTTACATTTTATGCCACATGATTACCACGCTGCTGATTTGTCAGAATGGGACTTATGCGATTTTTGATTGGTTACAATGGAACTTATGTGATTTTTTGAGCCAATTAACAACATGGTAAGAATGGTGGTAGGGCTGAAGAGGGCTGGGGCTTAAATATTTGGAAGCTGCATTTTAACTGGTTTTTGTAATGAACTTATGATGTAATTAGGCAATCAGAAATGTGTATGAAAAGGCATTGAAATGTGGGTGGGGGGGGGTAAAATATCTCACCAATATCAAGGGTTATTGTATGGATTTAAGTTCTTTGCAAGCACCTCAAATCCAGAGTTCTTTGAAGGGATGGAGAACATTTTTACTATGCTTGGTAAGCGCCACCATAGTTATCAAAAGTGTGACCTTAGAAAATCATTTTTAAACTAACATTCTGGGAAAGAACTAGAACAGACTTTTCTCCCAAAATATAAAAAAATGCCACTGAAATTGATCCAGTCCACACAGAGTTAACTGATTATTTTGTACACAAAAGATGGGCCAAATGTGCTGTATTTATGTAAGTTCATAGATTTGATTTGAAGAATTATTTACTGTAGGAATACGCAAAACTAAAAAATGAAAGTCTGGAACTACCATAAAAAAGATGGAAAGTATAAAATTTTTTGTCTGTGGCCACATACCAACTTTCAACACAGTATATGTGGATCGGATCTGGATTCTCACAACAAAAGTGGAATTGTAAAATTTATACCTATATCATAAAAATAAAAACAATAAAATAAATAAGATAATTGTCAAACTTTGTACAACTAAGAATGCTGCTGATATAAAATTCCAATTAAGGTATGCTGATTCCTAAACAAATTACACTTGCCTTATTTGGCTTGGGTGGAACAGAGCCTATGTTAAATATGATGGTCTAAAGTACAGCAGAGGCTAAAATTTAGAACGAAGCTAATTTTGAATTACATCCGTTATTCCAAAAGCTCATTTATGGGGACCAGGTTCATTAAGTGACCAAAGATACCTCATATCCAATATAAGAGGAATGTTGATGGGTCAGCTAGTTAGCCCAGGCTTAGCAACACAACCTGGGAATAATATTAATGGCAACGTGATTTTATATTAGAGTGCTAATTTCACTCACCCTGTGATGGACTGCTTCTTAATTTACCCCGACTTGGTAATTGAAAACTAGGCGTGATTGCATTTGCAAATATAAGACTAAGCAAGAAAGGACGGAGTATCAAATGTGATGGAAAAATGATTAAATCTACTAGGAATGTCGGATGTATATACACCTGAAGCAATACAGCATTGACCAATTGGATGGGGGTCTAAAATATCCCTTCTCTTGGAAGTACTGTATTTATCCTAATAAATACCTGGAAGTTTTAGTTAGTCAGTTTGGATGGGTGCTTATTTCACACCTTAATCAAACTTCTTAAGTTTTCTTGTCTCTTATCATCAGTGTGTTTCTATGGCACTTTTAAGCATTCTTCAACACTGCCCTCAAGTGGCAACTAGATAAGCTTTGCCCGCTTATCTCTGAACACCACATAAATGCTATACTGGTAAGAGAACATTACTTTAAAGATTGTGTACATATCAAAATAAACCACATATTGATGTGTTCTGCAACTTGCACTCAACAAAATGGCATTCATTCAAAACATGTATTGACATTAGAATTTTGAATGTCTGTGTCTATATTTTTGTCATCATTAAAGACACTATCAGTGATTTATCCGACAGAGTGAAAATATTTGAAATTTGCAGGAATAGTTTAAAAGTGAAGGATAAGTCTGTAGAATTCCCATAAGTTAATTTTTCCAACTGAAGAATTAACAGAAAAGGAAGAAAATGGCAGTGTTCAAAGATACAAATCTCCATTCAATTACGTTTTGTAGAAAGTGTCCGTTCGGACAATTATGACTCAAATAACCGCTTTGTCTTTATTAGGCTGCATTAGGTCGTATCACTTGCAGGGTATGTTAGAATACCAATACTAGTTCCAGGCATGCAAAAATCTGATTTTGATAATTTGTTAATCTGATTTATCAAATCACTGATAGTGCCTTTAAGCTTGTCATTTTATTTAAATGTTGTCAAATGTTAAATAGTACGTATGTACCATATGTTGCATTCTTTTGCTTAAATATTTTGCATCATTTAACATGGCCCTTTTGGAAATCAGTACCAGTACTGGAGAAGCAACGCTAGATAATTTTAAATAATAAAAAAATATGAGATCTGCACGTCTGCAACTAATACATTTTTATGGCAAATTAATCGCAAATAAAAAAATACATCTTTGGACGCCTACATATTGAAGGCCCGACTCAGAGATTTTGAAATATAATTTTTTTTTGTCTGTTAATTAAATATAAGTAAAAAAGAACTAAATGTAGTCCCATAAAAAGCTCAATTACAAGGTTTGAGATGAATTTGAATTTTCGTTTTGATGAAGTATCCAAAGTTTTGTAACAAAGATGTGATTTTCTACATGACAGACATCAATTTGAGCTTAGCTATTTCACACAGTGATTAGTATGTGGACAAGTATTATGCACATGCAAAAAACATTTGTTAAAAAACTTGAGGTCACCATCATCGGAAAATCCTCGAGTCCGGCCTTTAAGCAATAGTCATGATTTTTTAACATATGCCCTATTTCAAATCTAAAGTGAAACTAATGCATGTGATATTAATAAAAAAGCACCAACAGTGATCATATTTTTTTTATTTCCAGCTAATTGTCAAGTTTGGTTAGGTAATTATTGCATGTTCATTTAGGGTTAAGGACTCAATTCGAATCACTTTCAATTCAATTATTTATTCACATAAAATATCGTACTTGACAGAAAATACTAAATACCGGAGTATATTAAGTCACATAATACATAAAGTATAAATTGCAAACTGTGCTAAAATGAGCATTTGGAGGGATCTATTGTCTGTATCCAGTATGGACAACCCATAGGGCTTATAGATATTGCTTGCCCTGTAAACCATACAAGTAAATATACTCCAATATTACAATAATGACACAAGTAAGGGATAGAACAATATCATAGTAAATATACATAACAAAGAACAAAAACAAACAATATTCTAATGCTTAACAAACACTTAACAGGAATAAAGGATACGGGAAATGGACGGACGGACTTTTCAACATGTCCTTTGACCTTAGGAGATATGTAGTACTATCGCATAATGAGGTAAGTGTTTTAATTATTATTTTAAACTTAAGCAATACTAAGCACAGTTTTTTTTTGAAGAGCACCCCCAATTACCAACTTTTGAGATTTTTGCACAGTTGCATTGGTAATTGCTAGCAAACCATACCTGTGAATGGTAAAGCTTAACTTCTCTGTTTGCAAAAAAGGAATTTTGTAATTAGAATAATATCGGATCCTGATAACATTCAACGGCCCACAGAAAAAAGTTCATTCCAATATGAACTAGCTGGAAAATAGTGCCCAATACACAATTAAGACTCAGTCTTTAAGTTGATGAATGTTCAACAGCACTACAGACCATTAGCAATGCTTTAACGAGTTAGTACCAAGAATTGATACAAGAAATAGAGATACTGCGTGTGGTGCCCAATGTGCAACTCATACAAAACGCTTATCCCTCTTTCACATCTTGTCGAAGAAATATATAACTTTGGGGATTTACATCCGAGCAATAGAGGCATGTGCGTGTGTGCACAAATATAGCAACTCCTAGAACAACTCCTACAATAAACTATTATCCCGTATCATCTTATCGATATAACTTTGGCTAGCAATCACTCCTCTCTCAATGTATGCATTTAATGTTGTGATGTTCACGCTAGATCTATACACAACATACATGACACAGATAATATCAAGGTCACTGCTAGCCTACGGCCAAATATGATTTCCAATATCGTCACCGTCGGCAAGGTCAAAGACCTAAAGTGTAGAAAATTGTTTGCCACGAGTCGCCGCCACAGCCACAGCAGTGTATAGAAACTTGACATGTGCAGCCAAGATCATGGAGATAAAAGATGGGCGTTGTATTTTTATTTTTTTTTAGGGTTGAGGCATTATGGGATATTCTGACAGTTTAGCTCTATTTTTTGAAAAAAAATTCAGACAACTTTCTGGCTAGCATTGTGGCTCCTAGAGGAAATTAAACACTTCTTAATTCAATGATTTTCAGTTTTAATAAACTTTTTACAATGTTTACAATACCAATAAAAGTTGGAATTGATCCACACTTTTGAAGATTACAGCCATTTTCTGTTTATTTAGTCACAGATGTGCATTTATACCTTAGTTATAATATTAAAGCTTTTTTAGATTTAACACGCCTTCGTTTAGCGAAATACTTCTTTAAAAGGTACTTAAGACAGGGGTTATGATTAAGTTGCTTTTTTACTACTAAGAGATACATGACCATCTTTTAATAGCACAGGTTATTGCCTTTCTTCGTTTTTGCACAGAAATTGCCATGTTTTATCAAGATTTTTGCCAAATTGAACAAGAAAATTTGACATGATGGTTATGAATTGCCTCATTTGGCTTGCTCAAAGGCCTTGAACCTTCGGTTGGCACATGTTTTTAAAAACATTTAAGTCAAGATCGGAATCCATGTATGGAAAAAGCCCGCACCAAACTTCTACTTTGGAGTGATACTTTCATCAAAAGCTTTGTATAACATTACAAAAATGGTTACAAGATCTTTTCAGAAAAGCACTTATCAAATCATCCAATGACCTCCAAAAAAAGGAACTTTTTTATGAGACACCAATTTAAGAAATTAACTTAAGCTATTTTTCAGCTAATACTAAGTATACATAATGTAATTATCAGTTTTAGATTTAATTAAAGAAAAGCTTTCTGTTTAATTCAATACACAATATCTATGATTTGATCTGTGAATAAGCAAATTTTATAAGCACAATCAATTTGAGGTTTTCCCTGCAGAGTCAATATACACTGCATTAAAATATAGCACACATGGCAGTGAGCACGCTACATGCGTCACCAGTGGTGTGTTAATAAATGCCTAACTTTATTGAAGGCTTGCTAGTAGCATCAGCAATGGAGTTAGGCACATATTTTGCCTAACTCTTCAGCATAGCTGATAGGGTGGAGCTTTTGATACCATCTGCTCTGAATGATTGGTAGATGTCAATTAACTATGGAAATCATTTGGATGTATGACGTTGAGGAGGGCGGGTCCACGGATCAGACAGATGTTATCAAATTTTATGGTTTGAGTTAGCAAAAAATATACCAGCTTATAAGAGCTGCAAAACATAGTGTTAAGTAGTTGAAAATGGAATATGCTTTTCAGGTCTCACATGAAAGGATGTTCAAACTATCACCCATCATAGAAAAGAGACTCTTAAGACAAAAGGGATACTACAACCAGTTAGAGAAGTATCGCTTTTATATTACTTTCAATGTAAACCCAAATACTAGAAACATTTTTTTTTGTAAAAAAATCACGATTGATGATTATGTTCATGATTTATCCTGGTCCCTCTTTTATACAATACACACACAATGTTGTATAGCACAGCTGTAAACACATGTCTTGTGAAATCACCAATAACATTAACTGGAATAAGGTTTACCATTTTTTTAAAGCTATGCATTACTTAATTTCTGTCATTTTCCAAAAACTTCATATGGCAAGCTTAATTAATGAAATCTCTAATCCTGATTAAAACTAGAAAATTCCTGTTCATCCATATCAAATTTCACACTGTAAATTTGTTTCTAAATTTAACCAGTTTCCTGATCCTAACATGCCTTGACAGATCTGGGCCACGAACATGAAATATTCTAATTTTGCTTTCTGAAAAAAAAGCAAAAAACATCTGTACGCATCGATTTTGAAGATACCGTGCATCCAGACATTCTGTGATTTTCCACTCTGAATATATGCTTGGATAAAAAACAAGTTTGTTTCATGGAAATACTTATACATCAATGCACAAGTGAAATATAACATCTTCCGTTTCACATCAAGATTACTACAAGGTTTATTGTCTCTTTCTTTATGACCGATGGTTTCCATGGCTATGTGACGGAAGTGTCGGTAGATAAAGAAGCTTGGCAAAGGTAGACCACCTCGGTGGTCATCCATGACAAAGGCTGTTAAGAATACATTAAGGCGATGAGTGCTTGCTTGTGGTTTTTCTCCATTTTGGGATAAGTGTATTAAATTCTTAGAGTACTATAGCTATCTTACACAAAATTTACTAGATTTTTTTTTAATCATAATTTCAGTTGATTCAGACAGTGCATTCTTGCAATAAGGACATAGCTCACACCCATTGCATTTTCTTCTCCTTTTCTGAACTTCATGCGGATAAGATCGCAGCTCTTGGTACAAAAAGGTTAGGCAAACTGACTCTAGTAGGTAATTAGAGCGATGATACCTCTGGAAAGGCTCAAATAAGTCCACTCATTTTGTCACTACGAAATCTAGGTCAACATTTAGGAAAGATTAGGGTTAATATCATTCAGCAAAGGACAACAATAGTTATGTTTGTGCATTCCCCAACGTATCCATATTTTGGGTGCATGTTGGAAATGAAAAAGGCCTTTTGGCAATGGTGCTTTGGGGAAATTGTGCAAGAATACCCCAATTTTGTATTTTGTGCTTAATATGTTGTAAAAATCTTTAGTGACTGGCTACTTTTTTGGCTACTTTCAACGATTCAAAAGGGGGTGACTGATTTAAGTATTAAGTTTCATCTTGATAGAATGGCCTTACCGCAAAACCCCATCTATAAGTTTTCCTTGCTATTTCAACAGTCACGTGCCTTTTTTGTTGTTCTTGTGTAGGATTGTGCTGCTTTGTTTTTAGTATTGAAACTAATGTTGTTTGGGGTATGATCGCTTTAGATCTTATTGGCCTTTTGATCATGTCCAATACATGTTGGTTTTTTAAATGTCTGCCTTTGTGCTGTACAATATATCGAAAATAAAGTTATATATATATGATATGAGAGGCTAAAACATGATTTTGTAGTACTGTGTAAATTAATATTTGTCCACCAAATTGGGGCACATTCTTTTTTAATTTCTTATAACATCCAACCGAACAGCCTTTTCGCCCTATGATTTCACAGGGTATATGAGAAAATAGCCTACTTCAGATATCAAAATTTGGGACCACTCCGTCAAATAGGCTTCTGGAGATGAGGCTAGTAGAGCGATCGCATCATGGCCCCTTTAAAAACGAATTAATATTTTAAAGGGCATCATAATTGATTAATATTTGAAAATGATAACACAAGGCATTCTTATAACATTTCTTCATTTCGACAGATTTCCTGCCATACAGTTAAAACATAGCAAAGGAAATAGACCCGCTGCAAAATAATAGAACCCACTCAACGATAACTAGCAAACAAAGTTATCTTTCTCACGTACATATAGTACAGACACCATCTTGATGTGAAATAAGAAAGGAATCATACCAAATTAATTGTGGGAAGTCTTGTGGTGAGAAACTGGGTACAGTTATGTCTTCCACACAAAAAAATATGGTCAACCGCACAGTGACCAAACCACTTACATCTCAAACTCTTACTTTTATACCACGTCACTGGAGCGTGAAAAATGAACCAAGGGGATGCGCCCTCCTCCATGCAGCTGTTATTTTCTTTTATTTTCCGAGTTTGGGTCTAATTAAAAATAAGAGTCATTGACCCTACCTACTGCAAAAATAGAACAAACATATAAATGGGGAGAAAAGGTGAACCAGAGGTGACTGTTACATTTGGGTTGGTGTAATTAAAAATTGGCCAATATTGGAATGCCATACATTACATGCAAATTCATGATCAGGCAGGTGTGGAATCTAGCTAAATTACAGATGCCGACAGTGCTTTACATTATCAAAACGATGTGCTTTTTTGTGGATGCATTGAAGTAAATTTTAATTTTTAAAGTCAAACATGAGTTTAAATGAGATATTCTTGTATCAGAACACTGTTCAATGTAATTATTGATAATTTGGGGCACTCTGGGGTTATTGTTACTTTTCCCAGTTTATTTTTTCTTTCTTTTCCCTGAGTAGCCCATGTCCTTGACTGAAAGTGTGAGCGTCTGGCACTTGCATGCACTCACCACAGAGTTTCGTGCGAAACAAACTTGTGTTTTTTATGGTAGAAACAAAAATACTTATTCCAATACCTTATTCACTACTGTGCTCATATTGATGGTAAAGGGGGATGACCCAATTTAAGTATATAAAGTTTTCATCTTGATAGAATGGCCTTCACCCAAAAACCCCATCTGATAAGTTTCGCACTGATATTTCAATCCGTTTTGATGGGAGAGCTAAAAACAGATTTTGTAATCCCCATAGAGTACTGTGTAAAATTAATATTGGTCAACCAAAATTCGGCACATTTTCGTTTATAACATCCAAACTACACATCCTTTAGCCCTAAGATTTCACAGAATAAATGAGTAAAATTGGGGGTTCTGGGGACAAGGCTATTGGCAATTGGACCATGGCCCTTTAACCATTAAAATGGCAGTTTATCTTCTCTATCTTCAAAAAGAATAGATTTAAAGGCTGAAACTTCAGGACGACAATGAGGAAAAATACGGCCTCTCATCTAATATCAAAATTGGTACTACTCCTGGGTAAGTCGTGGGGGATCTCCAAGACCTTAAAAGTACTGTGAGGTAGTTTGTTTGGCACTCAGAACATCAGAAAAATATTATTAATTATATTTATCAAGGGTGACAACATGTAGCCAGAGTATATAAATGTATACTACCATGGGTGGCTCTGGTTAAAACTATGGGCCCGGGGTGACTACAATAGTGCTATTTTGCAAAAACCCTTATATTCAGCATTTTACAGGAATATACAAATGATACCCTATGGAAATGTTATTTTGTTAATTGAACAGCATACACCCGGTGATTTTTAAATTTTGGGTGGGCCCATGTAATCTTTCTGTTTTACAAACAGAACTTTCAAAAATCAGTTATTATTCATACCACTTTTTTTAGAATCAACACTTGAAATGTTACAATATTATCCCAAGAAAGTGAACATTTAGAGCACCAAAATTGTTATAAAATAAAAAGGTGGTCACTAACACAAAAAATTCTTTGTTTTTAACTCTCCTTACCTATACCCGTAAATTATGTTTAAAGTTATATAACCAGTATTCCACATTCTACGAAATTGGACAATGAATTTCTGCAGCCTGATAGGTACCTCTACTGTGACAACAACCCTTTAGGGTTGGGATTAATTTCGTTTCAGTGGGTGCATCCGCATCTTTATCTGAATGATTGTTGCCGGTTCAAGTGAGAACTCCCCCACATGCATTATTTACAGCATTTTAAAAATTGCAACAACAATTCTAATGAGAACCAAGTCAATTTTTTAAACACATATTCCTTGTATTTGTCTATGTAGCTAGTTGGGCTCCAGCCTGAATATACTTTTTCCTTCACATTTTTTGTGAACTGGCTGCTAGGGGAGTGGGTTCTAACATATAACGTTAACATCCATACCCATTGAGCATAATACACTCGTACATCAAATGTCAAAGTACTTAATCTAAGCCTGAGGATTCAATAAAGTAAGAGCGTGGTCAAATAAAGACAACAGTGCACTTATTGCAAGGTAATGTTAGCGTGTTTCTATCTTCCACCCACCTCAACTCATAGTTAATATTTAAAAGAAATTCATTACTAGCTATTATTAACTTTACACAGCCCATCAAACATGCATACTGGTTTCCATTTGCACAGTGTCATGTGGTAGAAACTGGTCTTTAAATTTATGGCTGCCTTATCTTCTTTGGAAGAAAGAAGGAAAATTGTGTCAAAGTCAAAATAATACCATAGGAAAATGGTCATTCCCTTACACCACCACCTATACTGTTCGTTCTCAAGTTCAAGAGTAAAGTCATGACGCAACTCTACATTCACTCTAGTGTTTCAATTGTTCCGCCTGTATTCTTATGTGTAAATGCTACAAATTCCGAGGTTAACATGCATGTTTCTAGGACAAGAAAACTAACACGCGCAATGACGTCACCCTCGAATTTGAGTTGGAATAGAGTATAGAGATACTAATTTTCAACTATCATGTCCTGTAACAACCTGGTCGATATATTTGAGGTCATAAAATATACTGGAAAAGAGAGAGGCAATGACTACAGGAATTAATTGGATACAATATGTATATAATAGTGTATTGGGTTTGCTGCTGTAAATATTACAAGAGACAAATGGCAAAGTGATCCTGTCCATGGCCTGAGAGGTCTCAGGTTCAATCCCAAGTGTACCAAATTTAATTTCTGCTGTTTATGTCTTCATTTTTCACTTGACATGATCTATACAGGGAGGGTAGCAAATAGCAATTCATTCTCACTTGTATAGGCAACTTGTTGAAGGGATACAGTTTTACAACCACCTATGTTTCAAAATTCTAATAGTTCTCATACGCCTGAGGTCATGAGTTTGATTCTCAGGCACAACAATTTTTTTTCAGATTTTGGCCTAAAAGTATTGCATATATATAATAAATACACCCTTTCTTAAAAGACCAGGGACAGGGGGACCTTGCAAACATATAAGTAGTTCATAATCTTTGAATAAATAAAGGTACATTTTCTGCTCTAAGATATCTAATGAAATGAAAAAGAGAGAAAATGAGCTTTTTTCACCCACTCTAGATACAAGGCAGCCAGATACCTCTATGAAGTGTTGCAAGCTAGGTTTCCTTGTCACGAGATGCGACAATTTCACTCATACCACCAGAGTGCACACAGGCACCCTACTCTCATTCACCACTGCCAACAGTTGTTTTATGCCATTTTCTAGGCAATGATTGCCGATGCGCAAACAGACAGATTACAATACGTGTGAAGATGATTGATGCAAAAATGTCGACTGTCATGTGAAGCCACTTGGGCAGAGATCTAGCCTGTGGCCTGTCCGCCCTGTCTTTTTTAATGGATTATTAGTTGAAATTGAGAGTAACAGTCAAAAAGTATTGAAAGAGATGTGAGTAATCTTATGAAATGATTTGAAGAAGAAACAAGTGGTCAGACTCCTGCATGCCTTCAAAATGATAAACTTCAGCCCATTTTGCTTTTAGCATATCTTAATTAAGCTACAAAATATTGATCACTGTATTAAAATTCTGTCAATACCCCAACCATGGCAGGAGGAAAAGATGCATATTACCCGGAAGACACATTTCCCATATATTTCCCATATATTTCCCACCATTTTTTATGTATTTTCTAAATCAAAAAAGTCATGATTCTCTCCAAATGGTCAAATTTCCTGGGAAGGAGCTTACCCACTTTTTCCCACCATGACACCAACTCAATGGAGCTCATTATTAAATGCTTCTAACCCTACAGTTGTAACATCAGGTTGTATGCCTTAACTGTACTTTTTGGTTGCACCGAGGCAGAAAATGCATAAATTGAATTTCCATGGATTTCTTGTGATGTTTAGGCAATAACACAAACAAGGTCAACTGTTTAACAACATCATCTGCAACAACCAAAATCCTGTCATCTTTGATTGCAGTGTTTCTAAAAACAATATTTAATGCACATTAAGAGTAGGATAATCCTATGATGTGTAAATGTGTTTCTCTAAAAATCATAATATTAAGTTATACAAAAGAAAGCTAAACAGTCACAGAATTAACTAAAAGCTTACACATGATCACTTTCCCATTCAAATCTGCAACTCCAAGAAATCCAATTCTTGGTATTTTTGTTACACTGTGCAATTGCTTCTGTTCTTGACATACCATTAGTGTAATTAGTTTTTCAAAGAATTCCTCCACCCACCTCTTTTTTATTTAAGAGGAGACATGTACAACACTGAACACAACACATAAACAAGGCAAAAATCTGAAACACAGAGTGACAAGGAAGATTAAAAACAAGAGCATCAATGGTGCTGTAACTAGCACATTAAATGATCAGTACTTGTAAGTTGACATGTTCACACTCCTAAAATCCCCTACCTCACAAGCATACACAAAGTTCAGGTTGGTAACAGCCATTTGCGATTTTCACAGCTAGATGGGGTCAGCTAGATAGCCAGTCATATCTTAAAAACATGTAACAGCACAAGTGGTAGGTTTCCACTACCTCTTGCATGGTAGTGTCCGAAAGTATGATGATGAGCATACATGATTACACTTTTTCTGAGGAATAGGGCTGTCTACTCATACGTGTCACTTGCCGGTGCTTAGCCTTTATCATCGGCCCTCGTTTTGCAGTATCACTTCGCGACACACAACACTGCACATACTTTCTAGTAACTCCAAATCTTAAGTTTCATTGGAGGTGAAAACAAATGTGACATCACTCCGGAACAAACTTAGATTCAAGGCCATTTGGCAGCCTTTATGAACATTTCTTTGGATTGTTTCTGGCATGTAAGTGAAACAAATAAGCATTCCAAAATTTGTATGTTATTTTCTAACTAGCGGCTACAAATTCCAATCTCCTGCTATCACTTCAGGTGAAAATACGGCACATTTTGTACCAGTTTACACGGCAGCTATGGAATCATTAACCCTAAAATGGCCGCCCGTTTTTTGTGACGTCAGCGTAGACAGCCCAATGGTCTCTCCTCCCACTTTAGATCTATGGTACCAACTCACCTGTAAAGCTGAATCCATAAGCTGCATATGCTGCCGCTGTTCCAGCCACTGCCCCTGCCCTTGCTCCAGCTATTGCTGCGGCAGCAGCTCCCTTGCGAGGCCTGCCAGGTCTGCCGGGTGGTTTCTTGGGACCCATGGGTTTATTTCGCGGCCTACCACGTCCCCTTTTGCCTACTTGTAAAGGTTGTGGAGTTGGTTGGTCTGTAAAAAAAGAGGACATTATTTGATGAGAAAAAAGGGCAAGTCAAAAATAAGGAAAAAAATCAACCCACCTCTCTAAAATGAAAGAATTCTAATTGACAGCAATTTCAGTATTATTTATTACAATTTAGAGGACCGAGCTATCAGAGGTACACCCAACAGTGATTAAGTACTCTAACCACTATTAAAAATGTATCACCACACATTGTAAATTTTGATATGACCTTGCAAATAAAAAGTAAAGTGCCATGCCGAGCAAGCTTGTACATGGTGTGCACATCTCTTTCCTTGGCATTTGGGCCAGACTCCCCAGTGTTTTTTACTGGGGGGGTTCTCAACTCCTCCCATACAATGAGTCTATGGCTTATCATATTCGACGAAACAAAACGAAACAGGCTCAGTGCACCCATTGGATTACATGCTTTATTCCGTCAGAGATAATGGGTGCACTGAGCCTGTTTCGTTTTGTTTCGTCGAATATAATAAGCCTGAGTCTATACCTTCCCAGCATTAGCCAATACCCATTTATACACCTGGGTAGAGAGGAGTAATTGAGGTAAAGTGCCTTACTCAAGGACACAACACATTGGCCGCAGCGGGGCTCAAACTCACAACCTCTGATGCGTGTTGGGCGCTCAATCCATTGGATTTCTTTGGGGGGAATGGGTTAGTACAGCGTATCTTCCCTCGCCTTTCACCAATGAGGTCTCGGGTTCGATCCCCGGCAGGGGCTTGTTCTCAGTGGCTTTATGTCAATTTAGTTTCTCGATCCATACTCGTTCCCACAGGTTTTCTCCGAGTACTCCGGTTTCCTCCTGCTTCTAAAATCAAGCTTCTTGGCATTAATCTGTTCTGGTATTATGGTTTCTCTGATGTGCTGAGTGCCTTTCATGGCTGGCTGGGTATGTCGCGCATTAAAAATACACAAATTATTATTATTTGAATCAGTACCAAGCTAGTAATTCTCTCTCTATTAAAGGATATATGGTGGAATCAAGTTATTTTTTGACTGGCTTTGACAAAAGGAGATTATGTCACAATCGACAACTGCCACTTTCCATGTGACGAATCACAGAAGTTATCTCTCTAAGCAGTTGTTGGAGCAATCACTGAGTGAATGAGTGTGTCTAGTGATATGTTGAGACATCTTGATATGCAAACCATGCATCAATTCACACTACCCTAACTCATTAGTTTATATCAAGAACTTCACCTCAATTGGCACTTCCAACTTCCATTCTCATCAATATCACCTCATTCAAACCCGATAAAAGTACATCCAAAATTTCTTGTTTTAATTCTACATTAACGCAGATTCACACAAAATACTTTTCCATAATTATCCTTTTGTTCTAAGATGTTACATATCTTTGCAATAATGTTGCCACCATTCTATTCTTTTTTTGAAGGCATGTTTAGAGATTTTGGAAGAAAACATTTTCAGCACATTTGCCTTAAATTGACAGACTAAACTTATCAATTGCTGTCACCATCTACAATGATGAGGAAACCTTCCTCTTTACAACTACCTATACTGCTTTCACTCAGTGACTATTGCTTTGTTATCGGCCTACTACAACATAATTATGTACTGATTTCAAAACCTACCTGTTCCTGATTTAAATTCAGGCAACTATTGCTGTCATCCTTATAAGATGACTATGCATCATTACTATATGTCTACCTAGATTTCCTGCTTTCATTCAGCGATTAATTGGCTGTCATCGTCTACAATGACTAGGGCATCATTCCGGTTGTCATAACCTACCTATACTGCTTTTAATTCAGTGACCATTGCTGTCATCGCTACAATGACTAGGGCATCATTACTGTTGTCAGAACCTACCTATACTGGCTCTCATTCAGTGACCAATTGTTTAATCGATCACAATGACTATGGCATCATTACTGTTATCATCTACCCATCTACAATGACTAGGGCAGCATTACTGTTATCATCTACCAATCTACAATGACCAAGGCCATCCTACTTTTGTCGATAACCTCCCTAACTGCTTTCATTCAGTGACCAATTGTTGTCATCGTCTACAATGACTAAGGGCATCATTCTTTGTCATAACCTACCTATACTGCTTTCATTCAGTGACCAATTGCTGTCATCGTCTACAATGACTAGGGCATCATTACTGTTGTCATAACCTTTTTTTTTTTTTTTTTTTTTAAGAAAACATTTTCAGCACATTTGCCTTAAATTGACAGACTAAACTTATCAATTGCTGTCACCATCTACAATGATGAGGGAACCTTACTCTTGACAAACTACCTATACTGCTTTCATTCAGTGACCAATTGCTGTCATCGTCTACAATGACTAGGGCATCATTACTGTTGTCATAACCTACCTATACTGCTTTCATTCAGTGACCAATTGCTGTCATCGTATAAGATGACTATGACATCATTACTATTGTCATAACCTAGATTTCCTGCTTTCATTCAGCGATTAATTGCTGTCATCGTCTACAATGACTAGGGCATCATTACTGTTGTCATAACCTACCTATACTGCTTTCATTCAGTGACCAATTGCTGTCATCGTCTACAATGACTAGGGCATCATTACTGTTGTCATAACCTACCTATACTGCTTTCATTCAGTGACCAATTGTTGTAATCGTCTACAATGACTAGGGCATCATTACTGTTGTCATAACCTACCTATACTGCTCTCATTCAGTGACCAATTGCTGTCATCGTCTACGATGACTAGGGCATCATTGCTGTTGTCATCCTGAGGAATTGACAGACTGTTATCCTGCTCGCTGCATACGGATACCTACGCAAAATTAATGAGAAAGAAATGAAAAAGCCACTAATCAATTACATAATTTGTATTCCGTTTTAATTGATGAAAATATAAAACATGTTTACATTATAGGAACTATTTCAAAGTGTGTTCTTACAAGTTCATTGAATTTTGCTCCATTTCTTACTTGGGATACATTTCTTTCAATGCAAAACAAAACAAAACAAAAAATCCAGCAAAAAATACAAAACTACAAAATATTAAGGTCACTTTTTGAGATGATATAAAAATCTCAACATTTTAGAGGCAAGTCAGGGACCAGATTATAATCATGAAATGCACCTTCAAAAAGCACAATGAAATGATCCGCTATGCGACAAATCCAAAATGCCAAACGCCCTAGCAATGCAGCTGAAATTTCCCTGTTTATGGGCAAAATGTATGCAGTATCAGTATACGAAAGCAGGAAATAGAAATCTATTGATGAAAATTGTTCAATCCGTTAATTCCAGGTCGAATATCAAATACCAAGGCTCATTCAAGTTTTGCCCTTTAGAGTGATATAATGAACAAGCTCCAACCAAGGCTAGGAAACAGGGAATATTAGATTTTTAGAATCCTGTTTCAAATTGTCCTAAAGCTGGTTCATCTATCCTCATTTCTCTCATCACCATCCAATTCCAATTTGCCCAACTTTACAACAACACTCCCGTTCAACCAAAATATTGCCGTAAAAATCTTCCAATTACTCTTGCCCAAATTCAGCTCAATGACACCAAAATCCAATTTAACCTAAAGCAATGCAGCTTCACGGAAACAAAATGAACCTTTCTGATGATGACGTCGACAACCAATTTGAGAGGGAAATAAAATTGGTTAAAAACTTCCAATTTTGCAATCGACAACCATTGAAATGTTAATTTCATAGAGTAAATCTATTAAAATATTTTGTATGCCATTGCAGTGTAAAATGAACTAATGGGATTTTAACTCCTGGCACCATTCTTAGCAATATCAGTCAGTCAGCTCGGTGCCCTGGGAGCAAGCTAAAAGATATTACCAACTTAGCTTGCTAATCTATACTGTTACGTGACCGTTAGGCCTACTATTACCCTCAGCTGTGGAGTATTGATTGATATTCCCTCGTGATCAACAGCAAAGTCACGCTAATAAATCAAAAAGACACATCCAGGGACTAATTGATACCGTGGAACAGATCTGAAGAGCTGGAAATTAACACTCTGAAATTTTAAATTGCCTCATACTCAATCAATCTGCCTCTTTTATTTGCTTAGTTTGGGGAAGTTGAATTGTATAGCCCTGTCAGAGCTGAATATAAGAGTTTTGCAGAAAGTGAATTTCTTTGAATGTAACACATTTATGTCAGCTTTTTTGACAGATGGATTTTTTGATGTTTATAGGCCATGGAACTGATACTAAGCGTGTTCATTTCTTATTCAAAGTAGATCACATTACCATTACGTCAAGCATGACAATGAGTTGGACTCAATTTGACATTTTGAACGACTTCACAAAACAGAATTAAGCAATATGAATTTGCCAAAGTTTTTACCTTGACGGTTAAATTGAGCTTGAATGGAGATACTTAAATATTGTGCTGGAGTGATTTATGAGCTCAGCGAAAGACGAATACTAGACGTTACAAAGCACCTCTGCCGCAACATGTCACAGCCTGGGACACAACACGTCATTATGCTTGACGTTAATTGCACCCGAGACATTTCTTGCGAGAAATGCCACAGATACCAAGACTGCAGCTGACGCGAAACCCATTTCGCAAAAATTTTACACGCCGCCATTTACTGAATGACTGGCCGGAAGTTTTACTCATTTTTAAGGACTCTATAGTGACACACTCTCTTCAGAAGTTTGATATAAAAAGATATCATGATTGCTAATGCAATCAAGAACTCTCTGCCCTGCAATCACTGTCTGGTTTTCTGCCAAATCACTAATTAAAATTTTTCTATTCTTATAATACCTTGTTCATTACTAGAGTTGTCCGATTATGTGGTCAAATAATAAGTGTAGAGCAATATAATGTCCCTAAGTGACCCGTGAATGACCTTTGACCTCATCTGTTACTCCACATTAGTCCCTTTGTCTCAATGTATAAGCATACCAAGTATGAACTTGATCCATCACTAGACAACATTTTAACCAAAGGTGTATACCCAGAGTTTGACACACCAACACACATAGGAATCATGCTGCCAAAAGGTCTTTTCGATTACATCGGACGACCTAAAAAACCCATAACTTGCTTATTGGCAAAATAATGAACCACCCTTGTATCAGCATGGTAAAAAATTACCCATCATAGACAGTGAAAATGCGACCCGTATCGGTGGGATGGGTACATAAAGGTCTCTCTTGATTGGTTACCCAGAAGAATATAATTATCATGTTAAAAGGACTATAAACTGTCTATCTCTCCCTCATTACACCTTTAAGGTAAATTAGCAGAGACCCAATTCACTACCTCCTGAACAGACTATGGATATGCCATGGGAAGGGAGAAAAGGGAGAAAGGATGGAGGAGGGGAAATAGTAACTGATATATTTCACATACAGGAAATACTACTAATTACAATTTGTCACCAATCAAATAAAAGGGATTGGCAAATGTATAACAAATTTAAGGCTTTTTTGTTTTCCTGAATTTGGCATCTTGAGGATTGTTCTTCTCTGAATTTCTCTTCAGCATATCTAGTAAAGGATAGTGCAGATTGCCTTTAAAAACCTGCTCCCTTTAGCAAGTCACGTAGCAACTCACTTAAACAGCGATTCCTAGAACTATTAAGGAAATAGCATATTATATCGAGTCACATGCACCGGATTGTCTTTCATTTGGTTACCATCTCATCATCCTGCACATCACATGTAGTCAGATCTCATCAAACGGGTAACATGTCAACCATTATCATCTACGGGTTTCCAAGTATTTCCGATGCTTTAAAGGATACATCTTACTTGACACACCCCACGAATGTAGGTTGTTAGCTTGTAAAGTTGCAGGTTTCAAAGAAAACAAAATTATTGCATGATTATATGGAAACCACACACACAATTGCACATGAATGAAATTTCCATCATGTTGCCGACATTCCATCCATTATTCAATGTAACATGGTTTCGCATCTATGAATATTCCTCAGACATATATGGATACTAACTGTGCATACATAATGAAAATCAAATTAAAATAAATAAAATAGATTTGAACTTCATTTCAACTCTCAGTACATCCAGCTGCAGTTTATAATGAAATACAACGATTTACAGTGATGAAAGTGAAGACAACTTTTAATTAGTATGTTGTAGACATAAATGGATACCTGATCAATTTGTCAGTATAATATTATAAATTTCTTCGAAAGGATTGTTATTTTGCAAGTTTATTTAATCTAAGAGATTTCAGTCTGTTCGTGTTGTCTAAAAACCCTAAGCTATCTAAAAAAATCCTGGTACGGTTTACTGTTCTATGGACCTGACTGAATTTGAGCACACCACAAATGATTTGCCTGGCTGAGGAGATTTCCAGGAAGAAGCGCCCCCAATTTTTCTCAAACCCCGGTTTTTTACATATTTGGAATGCTTACCAATGTATTAGATCACACCTGAATTGAATAAGCCAAATACATCATCTTTATGTAATGAGGATGATGATTTAGTAGTTTCTGTCGTGCACGACAGAAAGTCAAACACGACAGAAAGTCAAAGCATGGTTTTCTATGGGGAATGATTACGATAGCAGGCAAGTTCAAAACAAGGTTTGCGGTTTTCTTTTGCACCTGTTTGTTCAATAAACCTTCGAAACATTCTCGGTAGGTGGTCTACAGCCGACCCAGTGAAATTTGAGAAATTTGTATCCTAACAAAATCTTCTCCTGTAACTTTAAAATCTACCTTTCCTACACTTTTGAACAAGCAGAACTTGGCAAAAATTCCAGAAATTGATAAAGAACTGTCATCTCTGTTAGATAGCCTACTGAAGCACAACTCCTGATAAAATATTCTGTTATTTCATACCTACATCAGACTAACCCTCACTGGCATAACAGGTGGGGGGCAGGTTCCCCCCCCCCCCCCCCCGACAACTTTGGCCGGGAAAAAAATTGCAAAAATCATGCTAAATCAGCTGTTTTTTAGCCCTCTGACCGGGAACAATTGGCCTTTTGACCCCCCTGAGAGGGAAAATTTCCCAAGACTGCTAACCCTCCATAGACTGAGATACAAAACCAGTCAAGACTTTTTTCAATAGCATTTTGCAGGGACTAAGAAAGCTAGCAATATGGCCAGAGGTGGTCTACTTATTTTATCCTATCGGTCAGGCATTATGAAGTCAATATCTTATTGATTCCTGCTCAGCACTTAATAAGACAGATGGGTGAGTGACCAAGGAAATAACACTATTAATTAACTGCATTATATTGGTTGTCCAGACTATGCTAATTAAAGGCTTATTGATTGCTGACAAATTAACTCCTGATGAATATTATGACATCCTCCACCTCAATTTAACTTGTTGTAATCTTTGAATATTAAAAAGCGAACCCACTAATGCCTTTTACATTATCTTTAGGAACCCCAACCACCAAAAGACTGATAAAGTCGGTAAATATAAAGTTTTGTTAGAAAGGCTGGCGTTGAAACTGTATACTTGTAAATTTACTCATAACACCTGTATTTATTTTTCGTGATATGTCGTATCTTGTTTAAATTTTGATGTTCTTAGCCAAATATGTAAATAAATAAATAACAAAAGGTGGATATGATGCATCCGAAACATGGAAAACGCCACCAACAAAGTATTTCCACTGACCAAAAACATACCTAAACAAGACTGTTTGTCAGTTTTTGATACATAAACAAGTAAGCAATGAAGGTGTCATGATATACACCTTTATTATCTGCTTTGTGAACTCTGTTTACTGATTTTTCTCTCTACTGAATGCAAGATTAACATACCCTAAATATGTGCATTACAATTTCAGGGTTAAGGAAAAAAGTCCCTTTTCCCTTTTGTGATGACGATCTGGCGCAAAACCGCACATGTGAAAAAGTAGATTTGAGTTTTGACTATCAGTGCAAAGTTCGAAATATAAAGTTTCCTATACTTTTACTCTTTCTCTATGATACAACATATCAAAAGTTATGACTTCTACAATCTGACAACAAAAATAAAGTACAAAACTTAAAAAGATTTTAAGGTATTTTCTTTATTTTTTTCAAACGTCTGTGCGACATGTGGGGGTTTTCCAAGATACATCACATTTGCTGTTGTGAACCCTACTCAATGACACACATATAAGGACCCTTTTCATGAAGTTTTTTTTTTTACAATCATATATATCACCATTCAATACAACGGGAGGGGGGTTGTGTGTTGTGGTATTTTTTTGTTGCCCAAATGGAGCCAAGTTTTTCAGACCAATTTTGGTGGTAAAGATTTTTATTTCATTTTAAGCATTTACCCACTTTTTTAAGACGGGGAGTTACTTATTTAACTCATAAATATATTTTTGTTGATTTGATGGTTCAAACAAAGATCCATATACCTTGTGCCATTCTATTTCCTCTTTATTACACCCTAGTGCAAGTGATGGAAATCACTCCACCTGCTGTAAACTACCGTTACAATTAGGCAGCTGCCACATAATACTGTTATTCTAAAACATTAACACATCAATATACATCATTGTGTCTCAGACAGTTTCTCACTTATGTGCTCCATACCAAGGACATCTTATTCTCACTAGATGGGGGAGTAGACTTCATAGAGCTCATTGGGTCTTCCTACTATCGTGGAATCCAAAATAAGTAGGAAGCATCGTGCAGCGGACATAGAGAATAGCAAAATAGCACAAGAGGTGCAGTGTGTATTTGTGTAAATTAGATTTCGTTTCTGCGTGGAGATCAACAAAAACAAAAAATCAAAATTTTGGCTCCCCAAGCTATTCCAAAATAATACGTGCTGAAGAAAAATCAATATCTTTTGGGGTAATTTTTGGGAGAAAGAAAACATCCACATTTGTTTCCAGAAAAAAACGGGAAAACAAACAAAGCTTCTGGGAAAAAGGACATATTTAATACCAATCTCCATCTCCCCCCCCCAAATTATTGCTCTCAATCCTGTTTTTTCACTAAATTTAAAAAATACAAAAGATGATACGCGGGAATTTAATAGAAATGGAGAGTAACGTTTTAATTTGACTAAATGGGAATAAAGTTATATGTAAAATATTGGTCAAGGCCTGGAAAAATGGGAGCAAACCCACTTTGAAGTATGAGATGGTCATGTTTTTTTTTTTTAATCAGGATTAGTAGGATCAATGCATTACACCATGACATCCAAATGCTATGATGTTATCTATATTTCCCTGAGCCTTTTTAAAAAGTAACAACTTTTAAAAGAAAACTTGAATGCCAACCTGGCTCGATTCAAACCGGCAACGTTTGTGTCACAAGCTACATGCGTCTCATATTAGCTGTAGGAAACTGGGTTGATAGATTAATAGCGTTAGATAAAATCTATAGGTATTTCAATTCCAGGGTCTTCCTGCTTCCAAGCGAAATTGCCTCAGAATATTTTTTACCACAATTCGCTGATTTCAATGTGAGCGGATGGACGTCATGAACCTTCACTCAAGTATTGGAGAGACAACCCTTGGGACTTTCAGAGATAGTTAAACGATACAACACAACCATGCATTGGTGAGACCAGGAAGAACGAGACTAAAGAAGAACCACAACGACTTCCAACAAATCCGATTTAATCTGTTTATCCGATCACCGCACAAAAGGAAGGCAATCAAAAAACCCACCCCTTGATCATAATCCCTCTGCCGCAATCGAGATAAGGCGAGCAATCATTAGAGTAGAATATTTGAAAAACCATAGGTCAACAAGTTTAAAAGTGTAAAAGTATATTGCATAGTAAAACATGTTCTGGCGGTCTCCGGTGTGTATTGGTTGGGTTTCGTTAATTAGAATGAAGTAAATCGTTCATGCATTCAGCTTTCCTGCCCAAGCCTGCACAGTGTGAAAATAATCAAGGATATAGTTGACACTAAATTTGAAAGCTGGACGGCGGGGGGGGGATCTTGGATTTTCGATGGGCACCCATGCTGTTCCAGGGGTTCTGAAAGTGACCTCTAACAGGACCAATTTCAGTTAAAATGTACCCGGCCCCTAATTGACCAGCTTGGTGAAATATTTACTAGTGTTCAGTGAAAGATATACCAACGGTACAGCAGTATTATGACATCCTTACTCTGCTTTTTAAATATATTTTCCACTAGATTATCCCAGTTTATATACTCTCTTTTGAAATTACACTTATAAGGTATTCTAAACATCGTTAATTGTATGAAAAAATATTTAGATAATATGGATCAATTAATTTTCATGTAAATGCATTTTGACATAATTATTATCATATGTTTTTGCTGTAGGCCTATTCTGATGAACCAAATAAAAATCAACACGCCCGGGGGTTCTTGAATTTTGCTCGGGAACCCATGCTCGGAGATTCTACCCTTGCAGGGCTGTTCTCAATACTGAAAAAGAGAAACACTTAAACATAGCCAACATAAAAGAAAAATGACACTTATGCTACTACGGCAAGAAAAGTACACATTAGGGTTATTTTGCTGTATGTTTAGATTATTTTTTCCTATTGGGATCATTGAACCAGTCACACTCACAACTGAATTTTACCCCTAGCGGGACTAGAAACTGCTTAATTGGAATTATACCCTAGCGGTAGTCCGCATTTGCAGCTAGTCCCTCTTGTTTTAGGAACGAGCATGGGTTCCGAGCAAAATTCAAGAACCCCCGGCCCCCCTGGGGGTTGATCGTGTTTCCAGGGATGTGGCATAGTTGAGTATTCGCTGATTCCCGACGACCCGGAATCTTTACGCAATGAGAAAAAACCACGAACTGAGAATTGCTCGAGCCAGAAATTCGGATAGGATTATCCTCGAAAGGGCCATTGAGAGAATATGAATAACAATTGCAACTTATAGGGCGGCAGATAGACGTTCAAATGTCAAGTTGGTCGTTGTGGTTCATTCCTTATCTCTTTATTTTTTTCCCATTGTTGGTTTGGGGAGGGGGGGGGGGTGGGGGGGGGGGGGGGGACTTAAGTCAGGTCACAGTTCACTGCTTTGGGGAGAATTTGACATTGTGTTGGCAAGTAGTTAGTTATAGTGACACAGAGGTACCCAGCTAGTTCAAAATCAGCCAAATGCATGTATTTTCCCGATGACTGCAGTCAACCTCATTCAATGCGCAACAGCCCAAAGGCTTTGCAGGCAAATTTGATGTGGGAGGCCCACTTATCTGAACATGACTGTTAAATTAATGCCTGCATCACATGATCTCAAAATCGCATAGTTTACACAATTATTCATACTAAAATGTAAAATCCTTCGAGTCTAGTCTCCAAAATCCACCCCAAAATATCGTGATTACATGGGAAAGGTGCAACAGAGATTCAATAATGTGTTCACAAAAAATGTGAAAATTCTGATTTTTGCACTGAGTAAAAGCTTTCTCTCAAAAATTTCCCCTCTGAAAAGGTTAGCTGAGAAACGTTTCTTGGTACAAAAATTGTGAACTTTTTAATTACTATAGAAGCAAATAGGAAATTCAGCATTATGTTTTATTACTGGGAAATATGAGCATAAAAACTTCACCTTTTGTTTTCACCTTTAAGCACATTTCTATCGACCAATAAAAGATATGGAAATCTAAAGTATCTAATTTATATGAAACCACTACATGACTGAAAATATGGATGACTTGAAATCGCTAATTGCACCCTTTAAATAATGTAAATTGTCAAAAAATTGGATTCTTTGACCAGTTCGCCCCACCATGGTCTCCCACAGAACTACACGGTTCAAACCACTCTGATGCTATTTATCTTGAATCGTACCTTTTTATCTTAAAAGTCGAGTCTTACGGGATCATGTAAAAATGTTTCCAGAAAGGTAAAGATTGTTCCAACCTTGACTTACGATTCACCCTTATTTTATCAACACAGTAAGTCATATCGGTAGATAGCTCCATAGTTTCCATGCAGAATAATATTAAACGAACACTCATGAATGTTTGAATTGATTACATTGTGTAACATCATATGAAACTCACTCCTGATAGCAACTTGTATCCTGGCACGCTGATTCATGGACATTTTCATGTTACACTGTGAATTCGTGAAAATTAAACAGCACTTAATAACATTTTCCATAACAACATGAATTGCCTGAAGGCTACAATGTCTTCGCTACTTCTGCTGTTCATCAAATCCTTCAGTAGCAGCACTAAGGATGGGAGTTGTTCAATTTGTTAAATTTGCTAACCATTTTAAACACATTTTTTTCGAGAATTTAAATGTTTGCTCTGGATAGGTTTTGTTTATGATTCACTAGATAACCTCAAGAAAAGGTTATTTCCAAAATTTCAGTCGATTCTGATGCTGCGTTTTGATGTTATGAACGAATGTTCAAAGGCCACTGTGTTTAAATTTGTCTGCTTACAGACAGAAAATACAAAATTGCAATTTTTTTCTAGAGGAGATTGAATATGTAAGTAATAAGTAAGATTTGACACACATACTATGATTAAGCCAACAGTTCAAATGATATAAAAATCTCAACTGATGATGTATGTTCGAGGAGGATAGGTTTTGTGGAATCACAAAATGCCCCTTAATGTTTAGGCTATAGTCTGCAATGGTCGGTTATAATTTGCATATGTTGAAAACACCCACTATTCACTGCTGTTTGAAAGTCATTTATTATAACAAAACCATAATAATATCAAGAGCAACACACTTTTGATACCGATTGGGTTTGTCCTGTATAAGTTTTACAACAATTAATGGCAGGCAAAAAAAGATTATCACCAGCATACCCAGCTGGTGTGCAGAGGCAGTGCGAACACCCTGGGGTGGGGGGGGGGAGTTGTAAAAAATTGTTAAAAAACACAAATTGGCAAAAGGAGTGTGCAGCATGATGCGATTGCTCACACACTAAATGCATCGTTTTCAATCGATGCGCAGTATCAAATGCGAAGTCCAGCATGTACTCAAATTGACAGAACTTGATTGGTTGATGTACGTTTTGACATTGGAAGATGGTCATGCATAGATGTAATTAGTGTATTTTATAAAAATCCTCTTGAAACAGTTTATTACCTGAATCACTCTAAAATCTTGAAAATAATTGTTGGAACACTTTGAACAATTCTTGGAAAGCTGTTGTTCCAGCCAATGTTGAATGGGGTATCATCAACAATGATTGATGGGGATTTTAGGAAGGGTTTGAAGTGGATGGTTGGGGGGGGGGGGGTGGGGGGCTTTCAATTGAGTGATAACAAGGGATTGTAGGTTCTTAACTCTAGCCCAGGTGAGCAATGTAGGAAATTGGTTAGAAAGTGTTTCCAATATTTTCCCTTCCATGATTGTCTCATTTTAGTGCTTAGCAGACTACATACAATATTTTACACCTGTCACTTGAATTTGATGTTAACTCTACCTGACACTCGCAGTTGATTGCTTCCTAGATAATGAATTGATGTTAATTGGGTGTAATTCAAACATGGTTAGCGTGGATCCTTTCCTCATCTCATACCAAGTTCACTGTGTTACATTATAGCCGTAACTGAATCTGACTTTTTTTAGATGTTAAATTTAAAACATCATTAGTTTGTCGCCACTCTTGCACTTGCAGCAATATTTATGTAGCACTGACACTAACATTCGCAACAATCGGGTTGTCTGGTGAGCCAATATAGAGTTACTGAACTAAATCCATGGTTTTGTTGAATGATTCTCATACACATGAACATTTTGTACCCTTCTATCGTGCTATTGGACCTGCTCTGCCTTCCATGTATAATCAGAGGCTTGCCCACTGCAAACTTTTTTAAAAATCATGTTGTTACCTTAATTCTGCTTTTTACTACAGTGTTCATGTTTTCATTTTGGATTATTGAATTTTCTTCAAAATATACAAATGAGCTCATTAATATTCATAACCTATCCAAAAAGTATACAGCACATGACCTCATCATGTTCTATCACCGTGCCACGTTAGAAGTTCATTGAGTTATCGGTTGAGTGGATTTAATGTTTTTTCTTCAAAATATGCAAATAATCATTCTATTTATGCACTTCCATAGTAACAGCTTAGGTTTTTGCAGTATATAATTTTAAAAAATGGCATTTTAAGGAAAATATAACTTAAAGCTTTGATATTTGGAAGGTATTAATAACCAAAACAAACCGATTAGTCAAAAAAAGGTAACATTTTTTGGTGACTAGGGGGCCCATTTTTGAAATATATTATTGCTTTACTGCAATTAAGTGCAATGTTAAATCTCAGAAAACTTATTTTATTTATAATTAAGAGAGTAAACAGTTTGCATCTGTAAATTTAACAATGCAAGACAATCAAGACAGACACATTGTATGCAAGTATTCAATCAGCCTATTGCATTGTAATGACATTTCTAAATTAATTTCATAATCATGTTTGTATTATCTCTTAACAATTGAATTGATCTGTTTGAAGCTAGTCCCTCTCTCTGTGCAATGCCGTGTTATCATCAAAGGAGTCAATGACCATACAGTCATGAACCGGCCCACTTAAAATCAGTTGCTTGAAGCAAACCACTGCCTATAACACACTCAACAACTGCTTTAAATGACAACATTAACTCCTGTCATACAATACACCATGCTCTTCGTTCTTGGCATTTTGCCGGGAGAAATGCAAATGTTATCTTTTGCGAACCACGAATATGTAACTGCTAGATTAGATTTTGCTCTTTTCTTAGAGTACTTTTAATTCTAGACTGTGCTTTCATTGATATAAAGTTGTAGCAGGGTGTTGGGTCCATGCGTGACAAACCTCCTGCATACTGTCATGCATGAAAGAAAAACCAAAGCATGCTTTTCTATGGGGACGATTAGCAAAACATAGTTTTTGGTTTTCTTTTTTACTTGTTTGTCCAATAAACCTTCGAAATGTTCTCGATTGGTGTTCTAGTACTGATCGAGTGCAAATAGAGTGGAATTTGAATCCTCAAAAATCTCCTCCTGTCCCTTTAATTGTATTGCTAGGAATGTGGAGGGTCCACACCACTAAATAGTGCATCTAGCAGCTGACGTCAGACCAAATTTCTCTGTTTAAATCGGGCTGGTGGGTCTGGTCTGAATTGAGTAATCAGAAATGTGACCAAAAGTTATGTGTTGGCTGCAACTGTGAGGTAATCATAAAGCTAAGGTTATTTGGAGACTGGCCAGTCCCAGAGAAAACCAATGCTTGCTGTTTTTAAGATTTCTGTACCTTTTAATGTAGGGACTATCTGGCAATAGGCTAGGAAATAGTTATAACTTAGAGCGCTATATCATATGCCCATCTTGCAGTCGCATGTTCTCCAAAGTTTACTGGTCAACCCTGACAAATTTTGTGTTTACACGGGAGATGCACAAAGATGAAGAGAATGACACAAGTTTGGAAGAGATTTTATATGTGGGAGATGCAAGAAGGGTGCTGGAGGGATGGTGCAACAGGAGGAAAAGTTGTGTGATGAGGTGGAATTGGTGAAGGAGTTCACATACTTGGGGGACAGGGTTAGTGGGGGCGGGGGATGCAAGATGGCTGCGACAGCTAGAGTGAGGTATGGGTGGGTGAAGTTATGGAATGTGGGGAGGTGTTGCAAGGGAAAAGATATCCTTTGAAGATGAAAGGTATGGTGGATAAGGGCTGGGTGAGCTCAGTGATGTTGTATGGGAGTGAGACATGGTGTTTGAGGGAAAATGAGATGGGGGATTCTGAGGACGAGAGAGCAATGATGAGACGATGTGTGGTGTGAAGTTGATGAATAGGCTGAGGATGATGCAACTGTCGGGTTGGCCAAGCGAGGCTTGTTTGGCGAGAGGCGAATAGTGTACGTTGGTATGGCACATGCTGCGAAGGATGACAGGTTGTTTGAAGAAGGGCTTTGAGTGTGAGGGGGGAGGTTTGAGGTGGGTGGTTTGAGGAGGAGAGGACATCCAAAGAAGACTTGGAAGAAGCAAGTGGAGGAGGAGAGTTAGAGGGTTGGTTTGAAGATGAGGATGCATGAATCGGGTGAAGGGGAAGGAGGGCGTGAGGGCGCGTGGCTGTGAGTGTTGAGGTGAATCCAGCAACTCGTTAGTGGGGACAAACCCAGATTTAAACTTTGGTTTTACTACTACTACTACTACGTGAGATGATGATGGAACCTTCAAAAGAAATACGGGTTCATGTACCAGTTGCTTTAATTGGATTGGAACATGGCAGTTATAAGCTGCCTTTACGACATAGGCGAAAGATTTAGTGAACCTGGGCAAGACGACATATTTAATAACCGGAATGAGTCGAATTATATTAACTTCAAGTTGTCAAGTTAACTCCAACAAGGCTTTTACAGATGGAGGGTAAAAGACTCATCAAATATGTAGTAAAAATTGATGTCGTCTAACAAACCTATTGAACTGCTTTCAAATTCATTTTGTGTAGCTGCTGCCATTCAGTTTTCCTACACAATACAAGTTGTCATATTAATCTAGGTTGGATCTGTGACAATGCAATACAGCCCTATGTATTGGGATATGATACAGCAATAACTGAATTGAATTTAGAGTGATTATAATTGGGAATTACCAGGGTAAACTCATGTCAACAGGCAACCCATGTTCACTGTTAAGTGCTCAGGCACTGCCTCTGTTCAGTGCGGTAAAATTCAAAAGCCCTTTAGCTGTTAACAATTAAGTCAATATTACCGCATCTAAATGCAGTTTATCAAATATATATGATAATGGGTATCAATGGTGGCGCCATTCACAGCTTACACGTAACATGCCTGTGAGCTTAAAAGCAGGAAATTATTACCATCTTTGAATTGGTGTTGTTTGCTATTATCTTCATGGAAGAACAGTGATGGCTCATCAATTAGCATTACAAACAGGGCTTTGTTAAAAAACATTCTGTAGCAGCATTACCATGATGCTACTTATGACCTTTAGATTTGGGTTATGGGGGGGCAGATGCATAAGAGACATGATGCCTAACTTTACATCTTCAAGTAAGGTAGCGGGAATGCGTGCTCTTGCATGGAAAGTTGGGCAACAGGTCTATTATGCATCTGACACCCCCCTAAGCCGAACTTTTAAGATCGGAACCAGCTTGTGCGTGCGTTCGGATACACAATGTTTTATGGGGACATTTTTCTTTGTGGGGGCATTTTAAAAAAATCCCCAAAAGCTAATTAAACTTTTTAAAAGTTCTTTAGAGACAGCCATCACCTAACTAATTACTTAATAACAAAAAAACAGCGGTTCTCGAACCACAAGTTCTCGCCTTGCTTTCGCGCTGAATTGTAAGACAAAAAGCTCAGCACACCAGAGTGCAAACCTGTGCGAGTCCAGGGGTCCCCAAAAAGTTGTGCAAGCAGATAAACTCCCAATTCTTAACTAGTGTTACTTCCCACTATTCATTTGACACCACCCTAGGGTCAAACAATTTTCCATGTGGAGATTATCATCTTGCAAGTTAAAATTCCCTCCCCCACGAGCATATAAGTCAGCAGGTTTACGAGTAGCACCCCTGGTTTTGCATTTATGATATTTCTTTCTCCTGACTCTTTCATTTGAAACAACCCCAGGGGTCACAAATTTCCATTGGGAGATATTAATATGAGAAGTCCTCAACAAGAGCATAACTAAGATGTTTTTTAGGGGAAGTTAGCATACCCCCGGGTTTGCCATTTTGATAGTATTCTTATACCTCTCACTCTTTCATTTGACACCACCACAGGGGTCACAACATTTCCATTGTAGAGATATTAATCATGAAAAGTCACGCAAAAATCCCTTAAAATACACTCAAATTTAGTATAAAAATATGAAAATTTATAAATTTGGCCAACACTATTTTTGAAAAAATTCATGTGACAACATTTTTAAATTTGAGTCGACCTACGGAGTCCAGGAAAGCGGTGTGTGGAAACACCAATTTTGCGTATTTCACTTTTCAAGAATGATGTAAACAGGTGGACAACCCAAAAGACTGACCAGAACTAGAAAAATCATATTTCAATGAAAACATGGGCACTGATCTTGTATATTGAAGTTAATACCTTTGTTGTGGTTGTACTCCCCTTTGATAAGCTTCTGTTTTGTACCACCACCATATCACACACAGCCATATATGCCCAAATAACACATGCCCTAAACTAATTTATTGTAAGGTAATAAAACAAACTCCGAATCAAATCTTTTTGATAGGTGTAGTTAGTATTTACACGGACATGACACCTGAGAACATTTGGTTGAAATGGACTCAAGCATTAGCATTAGTTGCAATTTAAAAATAATCAACAAGAATGACCTTTAAGTGGCCGACAGGCATTTTGACCACAATATGATTCACACAAAAAGGTGTTACCAATAGTTAGTCTCATGTAGCGAAAGCGTAATTTTGCATATCCAATGTACCATTTAAGAGAGACAGAAATACGCATATTTAATTAGATCAATTGCATCAAATAACAAGCCCCTTAATTGATCCACTTGCACATTGGCCGCATTGATTCTACAAAAGATGCTGTACGGCATCATTAGAACCATAGAGCTCATGTAGCGAAGAAGTTTTGCATATCCAATGTACAATTTCAGTGATACAGGCAATTATGCATATTAATTAGAGCAATTGATCAAAAAGAGTTTGCCCCTTTAATCAGCCCACATGCAACTTTGACCCAATTATGATTACACAAAAGATGCATGGCCATAGTATTCTTTCATGCCAGCAAAGGAATTTTGCGTATCCGATTTACCGTTTCAGGATACATTATTACGCATATTTAATCTTAGCTCATTTGCATACTAGCCGCATGTAGGCACAGCACCCACGTTCAATTGCAAAAAAAGATGCGCACCATGATAGGCTTTCATGCAGTTCAGGAATTTTCCGTATCCCCTTTACCGTTTCAAAATATAGCATTACGCTGTTTTGCATTTTAATTGAGGCTAATAGCTCATTTGCATATCTTAATCGGCCGAAATCTGCCCGAAATCTAATCAGTTTCGAGAACTCCTCTCCACCCGCTCCCCCACCACCAATTACATCATCATAAAACGCCATAACGGAACTGCCAGAAAACTAACTCGTATACAGGCCTTGCGGGAGAATTTTCGTTAATTAAGGGCAAATTAGATACTTAATTGCAATATTTTTACGCCCAAATCAATCAGCAGGCGGGGGGGGGGGGTCTCAGGCATCAAAAGACTCTGGACCCCTTCTCGCGCCCAGTTACTCAATCATCAGCCCTTCCGAACTCCAGATAATCGTACACACCTTGAACACGACTCATTCATACAGACATCATGACAGACTACATACGAAACGTGATTACAGTCTCTGCGCACAAAGTTCGGCGATACAAAATTACAACAAAAGTTCATCTCCATAACCCCATACCCCACAGCAACTTTAATTTTACTTATATAGTAGAAGATACCTTCTATGGTCAGAAAGGGTGTAAGATCCCCACAAAGTAAAAGTCTTGTCAATGCATGTGTGTGTGTAATGCAGAACCTATATAGGTCTACCTTGTGGGGACTTTCACAAACCTTCTTTGTTGTGGAGACCTTGAAAGAACAATATCCCAACAATGTAATCAATATTTTAGTTTAAAAAAGGAGACAGTCCATCAAGCCTAACCATTATTATAATGTGTATCAATAGCTTGCACTTCACTTAAGACACCCTCACCAACGACGAAGATGACCTGATTTTACAACTTGTCCCCCCCACTTTAACGCTCATATAAAAATTAAGATTTTGGTATCAAATTAGTATTTTTTCATGACCTAGTGAACTGAAGGCCCAGGAAAAGTAAATCCTTTTATTTTGTACAGACATTTTCTCCTTTAAGTTCTACTAGCCAAAAAGCTGAACCACTGCGACATACCTACATGCAAGATAAAAAACCGAAAGACAGTAGTACATTGAGACGCGAAAATAATTAATGAGTAAATATGGAATTATCCCAATATTGACACCTGCACTAAAAGCGGTAATCAAACACAACAGTCCTCAAATACAAACAACTGATAAATGGATTGCTACCATCAGCTAAAGTCTTTAGGCACAGGGAAACTCCAGGTCAGTTGAGGATTTCTCAAACCACTTTTGTCACCTCCTTTTGTAATACCCTTCTTCCTTCTACTCGCTGTACAATTTGACCTCAGA
Source organism: Ophioderma brevispina (assembly GCA_023653785.1). Classification (NCBI taxonomy): domain Eukaryota; kingdom Metazoa; phylum Echinodermata; class Ophiuroidea; order Amphilepidida; family Ophiodermatidae; genus Ophioderma; species Ophioderma brevispina. The sequence continues at coordinate 25,809 of JAMKCH010072758.1, read as the reverse complement.
TTACCTTTGGCCTTGTAATGTGACCTTTAACCCTCTTTAATGGTGCACCTATATATAATTTGAATTTGGTGACAATTGGAGTTAAGGTGTCCACCCACAAGCAATGAGGACAATTTTGGCAAAATTGAGTATTTTGACCTTCAAGAAAATTGTGTATATATATCAAAATGCCATTTACTGACGTTTACCTCTCTTGCATCAGGTCACATATAGTAATTTCTAAGCACCTGTCTCAGACACAGGCACTACAGGATAAAATCCATCATACCAACCCACACAATGATATTATTCATGATGATGTCCTGTTTACAGCCTAACACATTGCTCTAGTACTTGTGACTCCACACTAACTTACAGCCACAATCAGTCATTTACTTTACAAGTTGAAATGTCTGATTTTGCTCATAATTGTGAGTAGTTTGGATCATATAAAAAATAGTTTTACATGAAAACAGACATCAACATATTTTGACCGATAGAAGCACACAAGTGCCCAGTTAGTTTGGAAAAAAATCAGTAATTTTGTAATCTACAGGCTGTTGTAATGCACAAAATTAATGCTCAAATTAAAATGGTACAAGGATTCGAATGAATATTTTGAAGGGGATGACCCGATTTAATTTTATAAAGTATCCATCTTGATTGAATGACCTTGACCCCTTGTATCCCATCTGCAGAGTTTCACACCGATACTTCAATCTGCTTTGATAAAAGCTAAACATGTGATTTGGTAAGCCTACAGAATACCATGTAAAATTAACAGCAGTTGACCAAAATGGCGCACATTTGCTCTCATGACATCAGAACAAAACGTCTTTTATCCCTAAGATTGCAAAGGTAAATGAGAAAAATATTTCCCTTTCTTCAGAGACCAGTATTTTGACCTCTTATGGTAAAATCTGAGGTTCTAGGGATGAGGCTATTAGCAATTGGGCCATGGACCTTTAAAGTATTAGCAATGGCCTTTCCTAAAAGACAATTATATGTTATAATTGGGTGGGGTCTTAAGTATGTTTCATCCCTATTATTCTTACATTGAACTCTAGCTTTTACTACCACAGTATGCATGTAATGAAGGTGACCAGATAGAAACTTCCTATCATAACCCTTGGATTTTATTTTTCAATTCTCAAGTGTTGAGAAATTCCAAGGTTAGTTGTTTTTATTTGTGGAATCTATGTTGAGTATATTGTAACTATAAAGTGCATATTCTAAATTGCAATGCTTGGTTTGCATGGTATTGACAGATCAGTAAGCACAATCAACACATTCAAACCTGAGATTTTGTTATTTTTCTCATCTCATCTGCTAAATATTTTGACTAACTTCTTCCAACAATGCTGCTACAACGTTAAACATGATCCATTTATGAATATTTATTTAACCTTCTCTGGAGATGGCCACCGCACACAAGTGTTAAAATTTTTTTTTTATAATGTGTGCTTGGCCAACTTGAACTGGCAACCCCCGTATTACTAGCACAGCGCTCTGCCCATTGAGCTAACAAGCCTGGGTTGGTAGAGGAGGGATAGACATCATCTATAGGTGTTAGGTCCGAAAGGTGTCCATTGCTTTCCTAACAGATAGCATCAAAACGGTATATTGATATATACGATAGATGATATCTATTGCTCCTCTACCCACCCAGGCTTGTTAGCTCATTGCCAAAGGCGCTTCGCTAGTAATACAAGTTTTGCCGGTTTTCGAGTTTGGCCCAGTGCACATGGGTTTTTTTCAACACTTGTGTGTGGTAACCATCTCCAGGGAAAGATTAATAAATATTCATCCTTGTCTGCCTGGAGAACTAAGTAGTTAAAATTTCATGATCCCTTTCATGTTTTCTTAAAGTGAACTATGGGGTTTTTGTAATATGCATAATTACACCAACTCACATTAAAATGGTTTTTCAAAATGAAATTTTGGAATTGAGATATAACGGTGATGACCTTTTGAAGGGAACTCAGAAATTATATCTTGGATGAGGCACCTTTAATTGCCTTTTTAGAGTATAAAGTAAAGCACTATACTTTTTTAAAGAGCTACCTATATTCTTTGAAACACAAGCTCTAGTTCATTACTAAATTTCTATAACGACAGGCAGTGTCCTTGAACAGTTTCCTTTATGTCTAGATAGGTACCTTCAGAAAACTGTAATTTGCAACATGGTACATAACAAGCATATGGTTTATTATATTCTCAGGAAGCACATTACATATTCATAGACTACTGGCTACACAAGCAAACATTAGCCCATAGTGTATTGTATAAAGTCTACAACAGTTCCTAGTCAGATACAATAGACTGTACCTGTACAATTGGACTTTTGTCATTATTAATCAAAATGATTAAGTGGCCGACAGTGGACAATATAAGACAATAATAGCACTTTGTTCCAGCCAGCTATTCCTAGTAATACTCCATGCACATTTCTCGTACACTTTAAATAACATCAACATTTTATATAACAAGGTAGATGCATAGTGCTATTATATTTTAGTATAAATGAATAATAGACATTATATAGAATAAACAGTAAAACTGCAAATGACTTAAAGGTGCAACGAGAGAATTCACATATAAGGTGTCCCCCCAAAAACGAAAGTACTGATTTTTGCCCTGATGTAAAGCTTTCCATCAAATATATCCCCATCTGAAAGGATTAAGATGAACATTTTTTCTTTGGTTTAAAAATTGTGAAATTTCTAATTTTGTATAGGAGCAAATACGAAATTCAACCTGTTTTACAATGAAATATAAGCAAATCAAAATCATCCATTTTCTTTCTTTTAAGACATTTCTGCAGCAAAACACAAGGTAAGAAATGTATTGAGTGTCTGATCTATATGAAACTACTATAATGACAAAATATTTGGGTGCCTCAAAATCTCTTGTTGCACCTTTAACCCTAACTCCCTATCTGTTTCTAGCCTATGTCCCAGGAAGAGTGGAGGAATAGCGGGAGAGGTGAAGGAGAAAAGTGGGAAATTGGTGTCGGTCTCAAACCAGGGGCCCTTTGGACCCCAAGTACATCACCAGGGATACTACGCTACGACGTGCCCATGTGTCTTCCTTTGATGATGCAATCGCTACATCTGGGACTTCGTGCATTCCCAGTGCTGTGGTGTTTTGTAGGGAGTGGGGGCATTAGGGATAAGGAGGTAGCACTTTGTATCACTAAGGTCCATGTGATAACCTCCATAATGATCTGCATTCCTTCAGCACAAATTTAAGGGGAAAAGGACCTTTCTATTACCATGGGCACCATAAAACAATACCAGTACATTTAGGTTTGTCACCCATTTTTCAACAAAAATAATGCAAATGTTGCATGCTACAAGCAACTGAAGAAGCACCCATCAAATTGGGTGAAGATGACAGCTTATAGACAGGGAGATGTGAATGACATTATAAACCACATTTATGGCTACCGACTATACTGTTATCATCACGGTTCTGCATCAACAATTGAGATTAAATGCGAGAACGAGTTCAGTGAGAGTTTAAGGGGATAAAAAAGTCAATTGTTTACAACTGATCAGTTCAGACAGATAAGGCAGTAAAACTACGTATTTCTAAATGATAACTAGAACGCATCACAACTTCTTTTGCGGTGTCATTAATCAAATATTATTATAAGATAAAATACTCTGACCTTTTGAACTGAGTTTTTGAAAAAGTTCAGCAATATTATTTTGATTCCATATTACAGATTGCTTCATTTTGTCAAACTATGGGGGGTTTTGGTTGTCTTACGTCAATGTTTGTAACCTGTCATATCAAAAGAGGATACTTGTTTTCAAAACTGAAAGTTAAGATTTTAATACTAATTTAAATGAAAGGGGTAGTTGACAGCTTTAAATTAAAATGCCTCGTTACAACTGCACAGTGCATCACAGTTTTTTGTGCAAATAAAAAAGGTAATTAATTTCTTTTATTTCTTTGTTTCTTTACATACTATATCATCAATATTTCAAAAGGAATACTGCTGCAAAGTTCCTCCTTTGGTTTGATATGTGTCTGTCAGAGTTGGGAATGACCAAGTTATAGTCCACAACAAGATTTCGTTTATTTTGGATTAAATAATCACACGGCATAAATGTAAAGTCTTGATATTTTGCAATTGATTTTCTGAAGGCATTTTGCACTCATTTATTTTCCTTAATTGACCATGGTTTGATAAATTGTCCTTACTAAAAGATAACATAACTTTCACAATTTTTCCTTCTTTCCTCACAGACGGATACAGAATTACATATTAATCACATCAAAATACAGCAAGTAAAACATGCATCTAGACGGACGGACGACGGACTATGGACATATGCAGGGGTTTAAAAGTGAAGTATAGTAATATAAAGTAAACTATAAGGGCAACATCACACCCAATTATTCTTAATTAAAATTTTGCTGCAGGTTGAAATTATTTATTCACAAATCACATTTTCTTAGTCACCCTGTATATGCTCTATAACACAAAATACTCATTGAGCCCAAGCGGGATGAAATCAAGTAAATCACGCTTGTTATTAGAATTCATCTCATGCATACCTACACACATCTCAACGAATCATCTCCAGAAATAACGCAATAATCATTTGGAAATTGTGAAATCAAATTGGGTGTGAATATCACAGTTCATGCCCCAGCCAACAGATGCTACTGCAATCATGATAATGCCAAATTTAGAAGGCAAAATTAATGATTATAATTAGATCTATTTAAGGTTGTATTAGATTAGCTGATATTTGAGGAGGCAGGATTCTCTTTCACAAGACGCCTTAACTCGTCAAGGAGAACAGTTAAAAATGGGTCAAAAAGTCATTTGGAGGGGATATACTTGACATTTAACCTAGATTACAGTTTTATGCATGCTTCATTCAAATTCATTACTATCAGATCTGACAGTGAGCCCTTTCACAGGTAAATAAATTAATTTAGCTTTTATCCTGTCATTTGCTTTAATTTTTTTCTGAAAAATAGTGCTTTGGTTGTTGCAAAGTTGAAAGTGAACTTAAGGGCAGTGTTAACCTTGAGTTTCCGATGATGGCATCGGATTAATGTAAAACTTTCCGTATTTTGAGAAAAAATGATTTTGCCCCAAATTTTCAGACAACACAACAAAAACAATTTGAATTTTCATGATTTCTTATGTTAATTTTTAGAAACAAGACAAAAAAAAAAAAAAAAAAAAAAAGCCAACAGATGCTATTGCAATCATGATAATGCCAAATTTAGAAGGCAAAATTAATGATTATAATTAGATCTATTTAAGGTTGTATTAGATTAGCTGATATTTGAGGAGGCAGGATTCTCTTTCACAAGACGCCTTAACTCGTCAAGGAGAACAGTTAAAAATGGGTCAAAAAGTCATTTGGAGGGGATATACTTGACATTTAACCTAGATTACAGTTTTATGCATGCTTCAATTCAAATTCATTACTATCAGATCTGACAGTGAGCCCTTTCACAGGTAAATAAATTAATTTAGCTTTTATCCTGTCATTTGCTTTAATTTTTTTCTGAAAAATAGTGCTTTGGTTGTTGCAAAGTTGAAAGTGAACTTAAGGGCAGTGTTAACCTTGAGTTTCCGAGTATCTATTTTGGTTTGTAACTTTGCAAATATATGATTATTGTATGTAAAAGTATACATTTCTAGAAAGAAAATTGAATGATGAACCTGATGATGGCATCAGATTAATGTAAAACTTTCCGTATTTTGAGAAAAAATGATTTTGCCCCCAAATTTTCAGACAACACAACAAAAACAATTTGAATTTTCATGATTTCTTATGTTATTTTTTAGAAACAAGACAAATTTGTCTAGGGACTGTTTTTTCATTTTTTAAAAATAGAGCTTACTTTTCGAAATATAAGGAAAAATGTCAAAAAAGTGTGATTTTTACCTTTTTTTTCCAAAATTTGAGTATATATTGGAGAATATCTTTAGTTAAAAATCGAAAAATGAAAAATTGAGAAAACCGTCCCTAGAGAAGACCGATTGCTATCGTAGGAAAGTTAAACCTTACCGTTTACTTCAATACTTTTGGAGTTATCTTGTCTGAAAATTTCCCAAATTTTGCGAAAATTGAACATTGAGAAAATCCGTGTTTTAGTAAAAAAAGTGACTTTTCATGCCATTTCAAGCTGTCTCTTTCTCAAATAACTATCTTTGAACTTCAAAATTGAGGATGTTGTGTAAGTGAAGAAAATACATCTTTATGCACTATTGAATCAAACATCTTTCGTCTCCAACTCCAGAAATCAGAAGAAATTAAAATTTTATCTGGTCTAAATTAGCACTTCGTTTACATTTTCAAATATTGTTTTTCGTTTTTTCAAGATTTGTTCGCGCAAAAGTACATTACGCTTCATTACGCAGCAAAAATTAACCGCGCGACGCGATGCTGCGCCTTGCGCCTGACAGCGTGAAATGTGCTTAAATTCCCGCCGTTAAGACCATGTGGTTTTTGTGACTTTAAATGGTCAAATAGCTGTTTTAAATCGGCAAAAAATACTGCTCAGGATTGTCTGCAGTGGATAACCATTGTTGGTAACGATAGAACACAGGTTGATGTTTAAAATGGTGCAAAAATCAGAAATTTGTGTAAAAACAAAAGCACTTGGGTTAACACTGCCCTTAATAGCAAAATTTAATTGTTTTATGTTAGTCATGTTAAGGGCAACTTTTGCGCAAAATGTGTACAACTCTCCACCACTTCTTAGTGTGTCCACAAGTCATTGGTAATGGCTTGTGGTGGTGTCAGGATTTATTCAAATGAGTAAGATGATCCGGGGCCGTGTGTGTCCATGATACAGACGCTCCTAACATGGCCCATCTCTCCACTAATTTTGTGCTTTGTATGTATGTAGGCATGTATGTACCAATCAGCACCCTTAAAATAAACTTTAAAGTTTAATGGAAAGTACAAACCATGGAAGAATGCTAGATAACATTAGTAGTTTTAAATGAAAAGAACAAAAAAAAATAAATACAGCAGAATTCTAGATTATTATTAATTTATTTTTTATTTAGCCTGGGTAAATAGTCAGTGTTCAGACACTGCTTTCCAATGATGCCCAGGGTCCCAGGACAGCCAGCGGTTTACACCTTACTCTTATTGAAACTGGCTGTGATTTACATATACAGGCATGATTCTCCATGTACATGGGACATATGGCTTAACATCCCCTCTTAAAATGTGATATTCTCATGGTTCGGTTGGCCAAGTCCAAATGAACCACGAGGAGAGCAGCATTCCAGTTTTAATCAATAGTTCTTAAACAATTCAAATCCAGAATGTAGTACCCAATTAAATCCCGGCAAGTGGCCCTATCAGGACTTGAACAGGGGACTTCCAGCACCAAAGGCAAATATCCTAACCAGTAGGCCATGCTCTCCTTTTGAATAGATACCCATCAGCACCCTTAAAATTACTAAAATAGAAAGACGAAAGTACAGCAGAATGCAAGATTCCTATCAGCACCCTTAAAATTACTTATGTTAAATGGAGAAAAGAACAAAACCAGAGCAGAATGCTAGATATCTATCAGCAACCTTAAAACTAGATCTCATTACAAGCAATTTACTTGTGCAATATTAGATAAAATGGAATTAAGTACAGCCTGGTTTGGTCTAATTTCCATAATCAACATCGTCCGTGACATTTGATTCCCAATGCAGCCAAGCAGACAAAAGTGACCTTTTCGCCGGTCCCCAATGTTAAACCATTTCATTGTTTCTCCCAATCTAATGAGACTTTGGCACAACAGGGAACTTGAGCACAATCTCATTTCAGTCAAGTCACGATACTGATCCAATTTATTTTCTGTATCAAAGGATACTTTTGGCAATATTTATTTGTGACAAGAACGGATCCACTCAGACTCAAGTAGGGATTTGTGAAATTGTGATACAGACAAAAACAGGAGGCAAAGACAATAAAATACTTAAAAATTGATACTGCAAAAGTTAATAACTTTGTAACCGAGTATGCTAGGGGTGTGTAGATTTCAGCAATAGTAGGTTTGATTCCTGGACAAGTTGAAACTGAGAATAACTCAATATTCAAAATTGCCTCTTTTAACCTGAGTAAATCAGATAAGAGGAAGTAGATTGTTCTTCCCACAATGCACTTCTTCCAATAAACAAGTGCAAATATTGTATTGGAAGAAATGCATTGTGGGAAGAACACTACCTCCTCTTGACTCAGATTGTATCACAATCTAGCTGTTTTCACAGTACAATGAGTACCTAACATTTGTTGTATAGTTGGTGTTGTATCAGACTTCAGAGAACATTGTATTTTAGCAAGGAGCTACAAAATGAAACACATGAAGTTATCCTGACACACATTTTACAAAGCAGAGGTGAAAGAAGAATCAACTGTTACAACAAAGAACTTTGCACTCTACTGATGGGAAATTTTATGCATCATGTGTGAGTGAAGCAGCCAATCCAGCAAATTACTGAGCAAGTTCTTCGACTGGCAAATGAAACTGTTTATCTATGAAAATTTAATGGACTAAAAACATAATTTTTCCAAATGATGAAGTAAAGAAGCATCCCCTGAAAGCTGCAATAAATTTTAACTAAAGTACCTATCAATTATTGACACACTCGAACACACAAATCATGCAGCCATAAGGTATGACTGATTGCATTGGACAACCTCAACATGAAATGAGGGTAGGCTATTGCTAGCAACCAACAATGAAAGACTTTTTGGAATAATTCAGTAACTTTAATTCAGAAGTTTGTTAAGAAAAATACACCCCTGGGTTTTTATTATGATTTATGATACCCAGAACACACAGGTCAGTTCATGCTAATGCATACACATACAGTTTACTGAACTGTGTCCTTGGTGGATGAGCATGTTGTAGTTCATATCATAACCAAGGGCTCTGGACTGTTCCCAGTTATTTAACTTCTTTAGAATGGGCACAAACACGCTTATTTTCACTGATTAACAATAATAAAAACGAGCGAGTTTGCAGATGCTCTTTTGCACCTATTGAGGTCAAAGTTCCCCATTAATAAAAATATTAGGACTGTGCACTACTACTGTGTACGTCACACTCGTTGTAGCAACTACAAACATACTATAGCCCACGCTATTTTGTAAGCCATATTGAAAATCTGCAAAACACATTGTGCCTGATCTTTGCAAAGGTAAACTTTCTGAACAAACCACATGCCTGTTGATGTTCTTAGATGTATAAGGATCATTTTATAACCGAAGGTCACCTGGCGAAATCAAAAATTTTTCCATGCTGTAAGTTTTACGTATGATGGGTTGGGCGGTAACATTTAAGCGTTCGCCAGTGAGCTCGTTCAATCAAGATGGCCATAAGTACTCTAGCCTTTTAATCATATATCTCTATGATCATAACGAGCCAATAAAGAATCAATTCCCACGACACAGTTAAGTAGCTTTCATTCACCAGTGTATTTAGAAAATACCACCCTGGTTTTTAGGTATGATTTATGGTGCCCAGAACACACAGGTCAGTTCATGTTTGTGCATCTACATGCACAGCTTACTGACCTGTGATCCTGGAGGAAGAGCATATTCTAACCAAAAGGATAAGTTATTTGTGCTATGCCAATACTTACCACACTGAGTGGGCTTGGTACTTGTGAGTCCAGACTAACAATGGACTCTATCTCGCCATCAAGAGACACACTAGGACTATCATGTTCTGAGCCACCTGGTGTCCCTCCAAAGACATCAAAGCCTTTGACCTTCTTGGCTACATCTTTCTTCTGCAAGTTGAAAAAAAATGACAAAATAATGTTAAATAAAGCAATTCAGTTGTTTTAGATAAAATGTCAATTTGTGGAGTTGGTATGTTTGTGGCAATATTTTCAGATCTGATGTCACTTGGTGTACGCACTGAGTAAACCATGTGCCCTCTAAGTTTGAGTAATAATTGTTTGAACCGATTCGAGCAATCTGCTGCGTATGTGCGTGAAGGTCGCACTGCTGAAGACAGCGCGTAAACACAATGATTAAAATAGACACGCGATACGCCCGTGTACAGGTCGCACAAGTCGGTACTGCGTGCGCTTAGTTCAAACAATTATTACAGCGACTATAGTAACTTCTTGTGACAAATTTTAGGATACTCACTTTACCAGTGCCTAAATATGCTTGCTTTAGCTCATTTAGCATGCAAAATCAAAATGTCCACCTTTGTGACATCTTGGCAAATCAATACGTGGATCCTGGGTTTCCTACCGGAAATAATTTTTTACCGAAATTCCTATCCCACAATGCACCAACGATGTACGAGTAGATAAAATAAATAGGGCATATATAATTCTATGGTGTTTTGTGTCATACGGTCATTTTTCTGTCATAACTGTTCGAAAACCGTTTGCTGTACATAAATTTTACCAGTAACGAGTACTCTTTGATTGCCTTGTAATTTTTGCACCACAAAATATGCGCGTAGTTTAAAGGAGGCGCACTAAACCGCGAGCGTGCATGGAGTGATGCATATCTACTCGTACATCGTTGGTGCATTGTGGGATAGGAATTTCGGTAAAAAATGATTTCCGGTAGGAAACCCAGGATCCACGTATTGAAGGCAACCATGTCTAGCACTGGGTTAACACAGCCTTTCATACAGCCTTACTGATTGGCCAATTATGTCAGATATCCATATCAATAACCAGTTGAAATGCAGCTTTCAAATCTTCAGCCCTACCACCACTGTTACCATGTTACTGATTGCCTTAAAAGTCACATGAATTCCACATTGAGAGTTCAGTACTCATACGGTTAATTCTCTTCTCATGGATGCAAAATGAGTAAAGCTTATATCTAGAGGTTGAAGAGTAGCTATTCAATTATACATCTCTGGGGGAAAAATAGTTTTAGGTAAAATGAATGTTGTTATACTTTCTGATTTTGTGCCGACTCCGAACAATATTATATGTCTGTCTTAATTAACCTTTACTATCCCCATCTTTCTACACCTTGTTATAAAATCCCTCTTGAGTAATCTGATTCACTTATCTATGATAAGCAAGCACCTACCAATTCTGCATATTTGTCTCGTTTTCGTTTGCGGTCTTTGGCTTTGTTTTTCTCTTCCAGATCCCTCCGCTCTTGTTGCTTGACCTTGTCTGTAGATGCAAAAGAGAATATCCATTGACATCACCTAGAGGGATCTTCTTAACATGATAATAATTAATATTCCTTAACAGCTCTTACTACCCTATATAACATGTTAATATCTGTCTGGACTACAGCCGTGGTAACCTATTGGGGTCAAAGCACTTTTTCACAAGTAGGGATGATTCAGTTATTGATCTTCTCTTTTGTCTTCTATAAGCTAGTTAGATGATAAGCAGTCTATTTCAATTACCCAAGCAGTCAAGCAAGAAAGGTGTTATCTTTACTGTGAGAAACGAATCCATATTTCTATATTTCTACATCTATTAGGATATACATTTTCCTAACTTGTCACATGGGCCTTGATATACAATGTCAAAGGTTATGGTCCTACAGAGGTCAATTTTGTAAACATTCTCAATGAAGATAAACATATCCTAATTTCTGGTCTCATCTCAAGGATTTAAAATAATGTATAGCTAGTTTGCCTGAATTGTTTCTAGAGTTAATTAAGAGGTCAAATAATTTATACCCACCTGAAGTCATAATGGTCAATGACCTTCCATGACTTTAGCTCACATTCAACCTTTTAACCCACATATTTCCATAATCAATAATTGTAGCTATGGCAAAATATACATTTTGTGATTGGATGCATAATTTGGTCATGGTATAGGTTTAAAATTAATTTGAAAATTTGACACTTTGTGCCTGTATGACCTTTGACCTCACATATCATAGCTTGTATGGAATTGTAAGAAAATTGAACAACTTAAAAGGTAACATTTGTCATAAATGCTGTGAAAAACAAGTTCATTTTCTTACAGTAGGGGTAATGGTGGGTTCATACTTAATCGGTAGATGTTGGTCTTTCACACATGCTTTGCACGCCAGATGCATGAACATACGCATTGCGTAAAAAACATGTTTGAAAGGTTAGCGTCTGCAGATGTCTGCCGATGAAGTATGAAACTACCTTCACCCTTTTTGCTCCAAAATGGGATTTGACCACCATGGTCAAAAGGCCATGGTACTGCTGTGATGCTCAGTACACATACTTTGGGAAAGATTTGCACTTGAAAGTCACTTCTGTTGCATGCCTGCAATATATAAGGCGTCCATTAGGGCACGAAAGGTGGGGCAACTAATTGAAGACAAACTTTAAATGAAGTATTTTTAGTTACTTTTAGAAATTCCAACTCAAAGTTGATAAAAGGTATTTATGTACATTACTTCCACCTTGATCCAAAACAACACATTTACGGTTCAATTATCAGGAAATATTTGTAAGTAACGGAAAATGGGGCGACCTCCATGTTTACAAGGAATGGATCCCACCTTTCTTAGGAAAAAATTAGGCCTAGACTCCAGCACATAAAATTTACATGGGGATTGCTACAACCTTCACAATGAGTCGTACTCCCAGCATTGATATGCCAGTACAAATTAACAAGGCGGTCATAAGCCCGTGTGGATTAGTGGCACCTGCTGAGTTTGGTGGGTGTGACGGTGGTACTGCAGCACGTTTTGGGATGCGGACCTGAAGGGAATGACTAATGGTAACTGATACAATGAATTAAAGAATGTCCTTTATTTTGTACTGATGGAATGGTCTGGTATCTGGATTTGTAAAATGAAAATTTAAGAATACCTTTAACACTGCCCGCGCCCCATGTGAATCTGATTTTAAAGGTGTGTGAAATTGATAAGGGCTTTATGCATATTTACACCGCTAATTGTATTTTTTGTATTTGAATATATATATGCCTTTTTAACACTGCCCTGCGCCCCATATGGGAGCTATATGATTAAAACACTTCCTTGGCCTAAGGGCAGCCATTTTAAAAAATGGGTGATTTTTGGGTGAGTTTAATGCTGTGCCTGTTGTCTACGGATAATAATTTCTCCAAATGGTTGAATATTTTTGTTGTCAACTATATGATATTAGCACTAAGGAAATTTGTATTTGAATAAAAATGCAAGTTAAAAAAAAATATGGCACGGTCATTGGACCGCTAGCTGTCATTGCCCGTCGCTGGTTTGTGAATGGCTTTCACAAGTGGTCGAGGTGAATGAGGTCAACCAAGGTGACTGAGTTAAACAAGGGGTGACATGACGTCACCAAGGTGACATGAGGTCAACAAGGTAACGGGTCACTGATGTCACAAAGATCACAAAGGGTCACAAAGGCTGACATGAGGTCACACCAACATGCTCCCAACGCACCAACCTTTCCCCCTCCCTGACAACACAGCCCCTCCCTGCGCACCTCACCCGACCCCTCCCGCACTTATTTGTGAGGAATGGGCCAAAAGGTCATGTGAGGTTACATGAGGTCACCAAAGTAACATGAGGTCACAATGGTCACGTGAGGTCACCAAGGTCATGTGATGCTAACATGAATGCGTCACCAAGGTCACAGGGGTCACCAAGCGTCACATGGGGGGCAACCAAGGTCCAACCAAATGATCCCACCCCGACCACACTCACGACCCCTCCCCAACGCACCCCACCCCTGAGCACCCCACCCCGCCCACCTCCACAACATATCCCACCCCTCCCTGACGCACTCCACCAATACCACCCACCCGGCCCCCAACACCCCCCCTGTCCCCCTCCCCAATGAGTCCCCCACAAGATGTTGGTATAGTAGTTTTCATGTATCCAAAGGAATTTTGAATATCCGAGTTGTAGTTTGAGCGATACAGCAATTAGCATATTTAATTAGCTCATTGCATAACAAGCCGCAGTATCAGGAACTTAAATGCGCTAAAGAAGATCACACCATAATGGGTTTTTGCGAAGTGAAGGAATTTTACATGTACATTTAACCCTGCCCTCGGGCGGACCGCTATCTTCCCGCTTCTCTCTTCTCTCCTCGTCCTGTCCCCTGTCCTTTACCGAGTACCATTATAAACTAAAGTGATTACGCTGATTTTTGCATCATTAAATAGCTCATTTGCATAGGTAATTTGCCCGAATATGACCCAACATTAACAGGGCGAGAATCTTTAAACCCGCTCCTTCACCAGGCTTACATCATTATACGCCTGACGGAACTCCAGATATTAACGTGCACACAAGCCTTGCGGGAAAGGGGTTACAATTTGACCGGCCAAAGGTCAAATGAGGTCCCCAAAGGGACACAGGAGGTCACCCAAAATGTCCCCCAAAACCGGCCCCCCTTTCTACACGTTACATCATAGTAGCCCTTACGAACTAATGGAAACGTGCAACTCCAATTTTTGCGTTGACACACAACCATGACAACGTTATAAAATAGACTCCAACATCACCGTTGCATTCGATCCACGAGGTCGATTGATAGAACAATGAATCGTTTGCTAGTCTGGCTCCTACGGGCCATATATTATATCCACAGCGATTTTTGGTTCAAATGCCTAACCACCTGCTCTGAAAATCCGGCGTCACACTAAGCCTTCCCTAGAATGGTCTTGAAAAAGACGGTTTATTGCATTCATTTACGTCAAGTCGAACACAAGACGCCATTTTTTCTGCTCAGTTTCAGCGTTCTATTCTATGGTTAGCTATTTTACGCAAAACAGGCGCAATCACTTGTTTGGACCTGCTACAATGCCCATCTATGCAACTGATTTTCAAGGAACTTAGAATCATATGACGAGCGTTCCATTTAGGGGGGTTGGGAAGCAGGAAGTCCTTAAAAATTTCTATAAAAAAACACACCACGGCTTTTCATTGACTTTACATTACACCCTCTTATGCAACCGTGGATGAAGGCACGAGGTATAGGCGCTCTAGGGGGAGTAACGGTGAAGATCTGATCTAACTTGAAAAGTCGGATTTCGTAGAAGAACACGCTCCATTATTGGTAAGAACACACCAATTTGGTAAGAAACACACCATATATGGATTATGGGCCTTCTGGCATTATCACTCAAATAGTGGTTTGTTTGAACATTTTTTTAAGTAAGCGCATTGGGTTTCATGTGGTTCCATGTGTTGAAGTGTTGGGTTTCCATTGAAGTGTTGGCTCGCTGCGCCGGGACATCGCGCCTGACAAGGAGGTATTTACTTTAAAAATAGCTAAGAATTGTGTCTACAGCCCAGAAAGGTGTCTACCACAAGTACCAGCCTGAAGAGTTTGTAGGGATTCGTTCCGACGAATCCAAAAACCGGGACCAGAGAACATAAATGAGGAGAAAGTATATTACTCAAGGGCCACAACACATTGGCTACAGCGGGACTTGAATTGGCTACAGCAGTTCACAATGTTTGATCATTATGAGTCGAGCACTCATTCAGAAATGAGACACATTCGTAAGTTCACTGGTATTATGATGGACACTTAATTTTCTTTCTATTTAATAATATCAAGCAGGCAGAGAGACACTTCTTTTGGTTCGTGATCTGGCTTAAAGTACCACCAATGCTACCATACGCTGAATCTGTAACAAACCAAAACATTAACTCAAGAATTTCCTTTAAAGTTAACCGACCCATTATTTGCATGATTTGAAAAAAAGAACCTCTCATGTATTTGTAAATCTGTTAGCTCAAATTCCTGGGACCTGTAGTTTGAATGGTAGCAGAGGAGTGGAGGTGACTTGTATTTATGCTCTGTTGATCCTCACAGACAACAACTGTGTAGTTTCCAAAAATTACAGCTAAAATGTACACAGAAGATTCCTACTCACGGTGTGTAACCCAGAGTGCTATAGGCTACTCCACGTGTACTCTTAGCTCTACATCGAAGGGTACCCCTTGAGACATTCATTGATGCAGAGTGCCTACAACTAAGTACTTGCGAAGTACACAAGCCACTGGGTGAAGAGCAGCTATATTTACTTAGCAGTTACCCATCCTATAGTTTACTCTACAGTTGCCTGCTAGGTGACGAACAGGTACCCATGTAAGGCCACCAGTAGTGGAGCACCCCTGCAGATACTCCATTTTGGCCAAATTAACAGGTTTACACCCTACCGGGCTGCCTAGTAGCAGCACGTTGGACCATAGAGGGCGCCAAACATTCTATTGTTGTTTACGACTTCTATTCATTTTCAAGATTAGTAACATCTATATTGAGTTGAGCATCACCAAAAACCCCGATATATATGACATTTTGTGGTGTAAAAACATAACATAGTGACCACATGTTAAGTATGATACCAAATTACTACAATAATCACACAGCGCTCAAAGTCCATTTGCATGGAGTACCCATGCAGGTACTCCAGCATGGGTGGACTAGTGGTTAGGCTACTTCCGTGTGTAACTAGGTGGATGAGTACCCCCACTTTTGCGGCCGGCGATGTGGTACCCATGCAGGTGGGTACTGCATGGCTACTTAACAGCTACTCACAGGTACTTCATGAAGAAATTGGTTGTGTATGCTACATACAACAAAATCAGCCAACCCAGCCCTCCAACAAAGGCAGTAATATATGCACTCGAGTAAATCAAATCATTTAAAGATGCTTGGCATAATTGCATGTCCATTTAAAAATAAATGTGAAGTATGATTAATCCTTAAGGCAATTACAGACAAGATTAATGTATGAATAAGCCAAATCAGCATTGTAACTTTCGGTAATATTTTTAGGACTCCTGACCTTTCACCCCGTCAATATTTCAGGAAAATTGCCTTTTGGTAATTTCGAAAAATACTTCTAAGATATATTTTGATATTTAAAAATACAAAACATGTTTTACTCAGTTCGAATAATTATGGCATATTTCTTATTGACTATATTGCTGGAATAGTTCTAAAAACATTTATAATTATTAAAACCATGATCTTGATTTGTCAAAGGTAAGGAGTCCTAAAAAGTCGCAAACCTCCCCATGGCTCAAAATCTGTATGCCGATTTCACTTATTATGCTCCAAAAGTATACAGGTTGCCTCACAACCAAAAAAGGTTGATTTACAGTGTTAACATGGATCACTTTGGTCAATGTTCCCAATGGTACATTCAATTTCCCTATTATCATCTCACATGAACTCAATAGATGACTTCAGAATATATCATTCTCAGGAGAACATGCCAAGAAACAAGAAATCCTAATTTTAGATGTAGCCATTTTCAGTAGCATAACCAGACCTTTGCAAATGGGTGGGGAGGGGGCAGAAGGGGTGCCGAGGCATTTTCTGAGGGGGCTAATTTGGGTCCTTTTCCACAGACACTGTACAAATGGTCAGTTTATTTTGGGGGGCTGGTGGGGGTGGGGTGGGGTGGGGGAAAGGGTTCTAAGCAGGGGGACACTCACTGGTTACACTACTGGCCATTTTTCATAATCATGAAAAGTGACTAATTAAGAAACTGCTTAATACTCGAGGTGAGCTGTGTGAATGATAACTAATTTTTCTCTTGAGATGGCTGATATTTTGTGAATTTTGGCATTTCTCAGACATCTCAAGGAGAATATTAGTTATTGCTTACTAAAGTGACCGTTTATCACCGAGATAAATACTCCTCATAAACAAGCAGGTTTTATTGCTTCATTCCCATTCCTTTGTTTTAGCATACCATATATTTCACAACTCTTCCAATGGCCTTCTAATATTTGAACTTGCAGCTCAATTCCAGCCAGTACTTTGTGTGAGGTGAAGTGTTCATGTGAATGTGTTTACGCTTTATGCTTAAATCAGTTCTGTATTCAATACCGTTTGGCAACAACTACATACTATGCTTGAGTTACACTCATTAAACGATCAGTTATCATTGAATGCATCAATGCCATTTTAATGCTAAAATATAATGACACTTTTTTGAGCTGAAAATAATGAGGATTTTTTTTTTCAACATATTTACGATAACCTTTAAGGGTTTTTGCAAACTTCAGATAGTTCATCATTAATGAAAGGAATCCCAGCACATTTCAACAGCATACTTGGACTGCTAAAGTAAAAATACTGATCTGGGGATGCAATTTGGGTTAATTTTGATGAGAAGTTATAGTCGAATTGTGCCTCATCCCATTTCCACATAATTTTTTTCTGTTGCATGTGAAAGGCAATTGCTAACATACCCTAATTCTAAAACTTTATTTGAATTCAAAATACCATTGAATTTAATGTAATACAATAGCCTATAGAGTACTCTACAAATATTTGATAACCATAAGCATTCTATTTTTTACCCATATCATAATGGATAAAAATTCAGCCCAAATCACAACTTCATCACAACTGAGATAAGATAAATACAGGGTTTTGAATCCTACCAAAATTTCATATTTGATGGTGAATTGAGAGTTAATTCCTAGTATCAGATAGTGTTCCTTGACGAATCAAGCTTATAATTATATCTCTTTCCTCTGACAGAAATCCCAGTCTTTGCTACTATATACTATATAGGTTTGGTTTTATGTGTATCATCTTCCTAATCCAAACCATGTACTGATAGTGATCAACGACAGTCGTTTTCCAAGTCAGTTGGTCAAGGAATGTCTGCAAACTCAATTTGTCCTCATCACAACAAACATATACAAAATCAAGCATGAAACCCAATTTGTTTGAAACTTCCAATTCATCCATCTTATATTGAAGTAGCTTATGAGTACTCAACACAAATGCCAAGCTATGACTCATACCCTATCTCACACTGGATACAGTATAAGAGCCTGCCTTAATGTACTCGGATTACTTCTAGTTCCGACAGCACTTTCTCGCATCCCACTGAGATAGCAAATCAGACCAGTAGTTACACGTGCTGTTGGACCAGATTTGATCCTATTTTAAGAAACAGTTAACAGTAGGAATTTCCTGTACCTGTATCCAACACGAAAATTTCAACCCAGGTATAGGCAGGTGAAAAAAGGCCATCTAACTGCACTATATTCATTGTCAGTGTTTTCTTGTCGGAAGACAAAATGGGGTGAAAAGACCCATGTTTGTGTTTTTATCAGAACAAAAAGTTGGATTGAACAAGGGAATGCTGTTTGTTTTTCTACCAATTACTTTCTTAAATCCTACCTTCTTACACTCTTAAGCCCGATGTATACTCCACTTCGCGTCCGCGATATCGCGGCTGCGAAGGAACTTGACCCCGATTTTTTATTGCCTCGGCGAAAGAATTTCTATCGCGCGATGGATTTTGAGCCTTCGCGGAGAGTTGAATTTTGTTCAACTCTCGGCGATATCGCGGCCGCGAAAATTCTCTGATTGGCTGTTCTAGGAACCAAGGTCCGGAGATGACCTCATGAAAACCAAGCTGAACCTGCTCTTTAAAATCTCCCTATCAGCCCGATAATCAACAACAATACTCATCCAATGAAATACACATTAAATGGCCAATTATTAAAAGCTGTGGATGTATTGCGAAAAATTCAAGAGTAGTATGATCACGAGGCATGATTATTTTTAAGGATATCGTAAAGAATGTTTTGGCTGTTAGTACGAAATATTTTGTTTACCCACCTGATTCTATTCTGAGCTCCACACATGGCATGGCCAACACCGTGTACAAATAGACTACTGGTCATCATCAAACTGGGCATTTAACAATATTATCAATGATACAAGTCATGCAAAATCCTTGAAGATGTGCAAAACTTGATTGGTAAAACAATACAAAATAGTCCAGAACATGTACTTTATTGCCAAGAATTCAAAATGCATATTGGCAATATCAGTCCTATATTACTTGATCAACAGGCCTGGATAACAAATTTTAATATAACTTTGACCTAGTATCATAAATAAAAATAATATCGCTCGTCTATTCTAGTTGCTAGATCTCAATCGGGAAATCCAGAGCTTTATCATCAAAATACGGACGGGTATGTAGACAATTCTCTAAATTGTTATCAAAATTGTCAACTAGCAACATTAGTTGTCAATAAAATAATACAGCAACGACTTCCTCGAGATGAGACATTTATCGCTCGGAGTATACATGACTTTTATCGCGCGGTATTGCGATGTAAAATTTCATCGCAGCATCGCGCGATGAAGCGATAGTGGAGTATACATCGGGCTTTAGAGCAGAACCTAGGATTTCCACCAAAAAAATTTCAATATTGTTAATTGAACCTTCAAGGAGATACGAATTAAAAATTTCTTTGGAAAACACCCGCCTGAACTTTACTCTGAAAGCTTTGATTTAATCAAGCAAAAAATAAAGCCCTATGAAGTGTTTAATCCTGCTATTACTAGCATATTATGCCCTATTTACATAACCCATGTGATGCTCCAACAAGTTTGACCCAAATTAATCAAACCAAGTAACCGTGAAGTTCCTACAGAACATTGTTATTAGAGAGTAATACCCTGTTTTTAATTTATTTTGAAGAAAAACAAACTTAGTTGTTTGTTTCATCAGAATTGTGAGCTGGTCCAGCAGTTTCTTTCATCCAGGGATGATGATCTGTTGTTTTTAGTCAAATTGTAGCATTATGTTGGGGTATAATACTGTTACGCTGGTGACCGCAGCATCCAGACTAGACACTGATATGTTATCCTAGCCTTCACATAACATTAGATACTCCTACAAGCAGGTGTAGAACACGTGCCTATTCCCTTGTATTAAACATATTGCAATCTATTTGCGTGTAGAAAACTCTACAACAAGGCTCATGTTGTATCCAAGCAATATTATCATCTAAAATGATATTTTGAAGTTGATATTTTTTTGCGTTGCTATTTTTGCTTGACATTATCATATCCCCGGTTGAATTTCTAGTTGCATTCAAGTTACTTAACACTGAACTTTTATTGGGGGAGGGGAATTACACTATCTTTGTTAAGGGAGCATTCTGAGATACCATCACCTTCACTTTTGTTTATGATTCATTAGACATTCTTGAGGACAGCTTATTTCCAAAGTATCAGTTGATTCTGATTGTGTGTTTTGATGCTGTGAGCAATGATTGTATCACAGTGAACATAGGTCACTAATTAATTTTTGTTTAAGGGCACAAAATACATCATAAATTTCTTCCGAAGTAGCTTGAATCTGCATGCATGAATTACGCACACATACTCTATTTAGGCCAATGGTTCAGATATAAAATTTGGGGGGAGGTGGTGAGGGGGTGAGGTCATTGATAATGAAATGTCCTTTTAAGAGGCATTCCTATGTGCTGCTAGATTTAGCGTATATTGAGCTTGATTTTTTTTGTAAAGTGCAAAATGGAGGCCATAAGATCTGTAGTTGAATGAAAAGAGTGGCAGAAGTGTCTGGGGATACGACTTATTATGGTATGAGAAATGGTATGGCTTAGAGAAATGGCATTTGGACATCATACAACTCAATCAGAAAGCCATCACGATTGCAAAAGTTCCACACTCAACTGCATGTGAACACTGCAGCCATCAAGAAATATATCTTTCCCTTGCTCATTTGAAACTTCAGTTCAGCTTGCTATGCTGCACAAATTGACCCGGCCACTGTACTTTTCCATTTCCATAAAATCCATTTCAGAGAACCTTGTACGTAAAAATTGGCCAAGAGTTGCCGATTTCCTGAACTTGGCAATATTGTTTTCTTCTTTTCTACAATTCTTAACTGGTGTCAGTTTTGATTTAATCAATGGTGCATCCGCTAATATGATTTAGCTAGCAATATGATTTGACCACGGGGCAGACAGAATAAACTCAAAGAAAAATAGCCAATGGCATGTTAGTTACATTTCCTTTTAGTCATTTCAAGATCACCGCTAGAAAGGTCACTCTGCCATTTTTTCCAATGCTATTCCTGAAATTGGAAGAACAGCAATGCCGCACTCTTGTGCACATCCTGTAACTCTACATTTCAGCATTGATTCTATATGATCTTCCATGAGTTTAGTAAGTTTTTTGAAACTCTGTTAGTTTTATAAAAGGCAATATGTAAACAGGGCTAGAAAATGCATATTTCCTGGGAAGAGAGTCACATTTCCCACAATTTTGTATTTCTTTATCTGAAAAGTCCAAATTTCCCTCCAAATCACCAAATGCCCTGGGAAGGAACTTCCTAGATTCCCAACTTTTTCCCACCATGGGTGTAAATTCAAAGGCAATTCAGTCAAGAATTTTATTTTGTCATGTGGGGTCATTGTCAAAAAGGCAGTAGGATTCTTTCTTTCAACATTTAAAGATGAACAATAGAGGATTTTTTTGCTAGTTCTCATTTCCTTGATTCTTTTTTTATTTTTTAAATTTACTACTTTCCACTATAAAAAAAATTGTGGATGGCAAACAAACCATTTCATTTTTACCTCATTCTGTGCGCGGTAAGCTTGCATTAAATAGGAAATTGTACATCTTCCACATCAGTTGATTACCATGGTCATGGACTCCTGGGTCAGGCAGGGGACACTCTTTCATTTAAATGTCCACTTAACCTAAATATTGTGATTTCATAAGCACTGCTGCAAAAGCCATTTGTTCAGCTTGATATTGGACTTCATTTTTTTTTTTAATATTTCACATAATTAACACTCCTGTACAGTGACAGCTACTAATATAGGATCACCTGCTGTTTTAGAATTTCAAAAGTACAAATCCATTTCCATACTTCATCTTTGCATTAAACATAATACTGAAATATTTTTGCTTCTACAAAACTAATGAAAATTGGCAGAAGATAAAAAATCTATCTTGTTTGTCTTTATTTTTAAACTTGGCTACATGCTGTGGATTGGTGTTTGTGGTCATACTCCCCTTGTTGCTCATGATACTCACTGTTAGTCAATGAGAACCACAAAAGCGGCTGAAATCAAGAGACCGACACAGGACTCATGCAGCAATGTCTTTAAATCTAGGTTAATTAAGACTAATAATGGCACAACCTTAAAGCTAGGTGGTCCCATTTTTCACGTGTTTTCTTTTCATGTGGAGAAATATCAACAAAAAAACACCTTATTCCAAACTTTGAGCTAAATTGCCCCAGCGGTCCAGGCCAGCGGTTTGGATATTAGAAGCACAAATGATTATCCCAATTATGGCGTGGTCAACCACACCTGAGGATTTTTTGCTTTATACCATCTAAAGGAAATATTTCTAAGGTTATGAGCAACATAGGATCATTCTTCTGTTCCCAAAACCTCAATTTTAAAGGTGCACTTTGTTAACCCTGCACCTTTACTTTTTTATGGTTCATTAGATAGCCTCGATAAAAGGTTAATTCCCAAATTCCAGTTGATTCTGATGGTGCATTTTGATGTTATACAGCATATGTTTATATTATGGTGGCTACCGTGTTATAGATATCCTCATGAAAAAGTTACTTTAACAATTCCAGTTGATGCATCTTTGTCCATTATGACACATACTGAATTATCTTTTAGATTTTTTCTTTACAAGTTTTTGGCAAGCTACAAAATGACTTGTGGGTCACATTTTCAGATTTGAAGAACTCGGTAGCATATCAGAGTGTGCACTTATCTTGACTGTGGTCGATGGATGACAATGATGACGATGCATTTATGAAGTTGCATTCTCACACACTTTAGATCAACTTTTGACCCCATTTTATTTTTAAATCAACTTATTTCAACCTACAGGCCAAAAATATTTTCTTAGAGAATTCACCATTCATGATCATTCTTCCAACCGGAATAAGGAGCTATATTTTGACATATCCTTAGCAACTGGTTCACAGTGAAGTCTTAAGAAGTGCCCCAGGTGCTGAAGGGTTAACTCTAAAAAAGTCAAGTAGATTTGTCTACTCTTTAACAATGTTTGCACAATGTCACTAGAACCTCTGAATCTCTTCCTGCTTAAAACCACACCACACGGTAGGCATCAAACCAACACGGTAAAAATAAGATGTATTCCATAGCTACCATGCAAGCAATATGGATATGGACCAGTCGGTTGGATTAACCCTCTCGGCCCTTGAGGCAACTATATTAACTCAAAGTTCAAAATGCTTGATTTTTGTTTTCAAAATGTCAAAATTATGAATTTTATTGATCCAATTTAGAAACAGCATGAAAAATGCATTGAGTCCAAACAAGCCTAGTCTTGGGTGAGTGGTTATGAGATAGCTTCCTACATCAGTTAGGAAGCCCATCTTAAAACTATCAAACCTATATAGAACCTACCAGGGTTAAAGGGTTAAGGTATATGCGTGCCTAAGGGGGACTAGGACAAAATGTTTTCTTAGTAAATACTCAGGCCATGTCCAGCTGGGTATTAGTAAGGTGTTTAGATGTAGACCATGGGGGATTGCTTCCCTTGCAGTCAAGAGAGGACTTACTGGGTTACTGGAGGACAGGACAAAATGAGAACACTGTTGAAATGAAGGAAGCAAGACATGCTGTATTACCACAAAGAGCCACTGGTTTAAACTCAATTGCTCATGGAATTAATCTTATCCATGGATTTGATTTTTTTGGTCAAGCCATTTTTGACAATTTTGACATGTATGTATATTCTTAACTTCTCTTAGTTAACAGAAAATACCGTTTTCTTTTTTCTTTGATTAATAGCTATGGGTCAGGCCCAGTCGCACACCCCATAATTTCACACAAGGGGGAAAAGGTCCACTTTTTGTTGATTTTTTTTATAAGAAGGTCCAAAATTTCGAGAAATTTTCACAAGAAAGTCCACTTTTTGGTGATGATGTTCAAAAATGTAAAAAAAGGACCATTTTAGGGGATTAGATGTTCAAAAATGTAAAAAAAGGACCATTTTAGGGGGGTTTAAGTCCACTTTTTCTAAGTCCTGCACCCCCCAAAATAAATCCTGCATACAGCCCTGCTCTGGATCAAACAGTATATGTGAAATGTATATAAGAGAAAGACAGCAAGTTATCTTCAATATTGTTGTTACATGCATGGGATGAGGCTGTAAGCCATTATGTGCCCATTTATTCTTTTATCAATATCAACAGCCTTGAAATAAATTGCCGATCAATGATATTATGGGTACAAATACAGACACAAGTTTTGCCTGAATGATTATGCTCTTCAAAATCAGACATAATAACATAAATATTGCTTTAGAGAAACGTTTTACTCCATCTCTGTTAACTCTGTTAACTAAACGAGGCAAAGCCATAAGTGGAAAGTCGCAGACACATTATAAACATAAATAGTAATTTCCCCATTCAACTCGCTTCCTGTCTTTTTTCCGCTTGTTAATTACTTCATTCTAAGAACTGCAATTATGAATACGACTGTCTCCATCGTTGATTAGCTACTAACGAGTGTCCTCTGGCAACACTATCGTGTCGGGCAATGAACTTGCGTTCTTTACTTTCACAATATGCACGACTATGTTAATTTCTTGACTTAATTACGAATGTTACCGTTATTGTTTCATTTTTCCCAATTAGCCCTATATTTGAGGGATATACAGATTCCACGAACCCCCAGGATATCATAATGAGTAGGTTTGCAATATGGGGGCAATGACCAGCATACTAGTGACTAATTAGCATCACTTACTAATTTAGTCAAAATCTTCAAGGCTTTCCATCTCTGTGCACACTTACACAATGTTTGCAGTAATGGCATTGTTGTCCCTATCACTAGTCTATTATAACAATTTTTGGTATCAATCCCACTTTTTATATGATACAAGGTTAACGGATACAGACTCATTGATATGTAAATTATATCTTCATATCATCTACAGTTATGGAATAAAGCTACTTTCATTAAAAAAAGATTTATGGTGGGTGCTGATTCAAACAGAGTAAAGATTGCCCATTTTTTTTTGGGGGGGGGGTTGAGAGATAAGGCATGAATTGTTTCCTTCATGACCTTCATCTAAAGA